>SZWC01001897.1:86159-119809 GCA_023375785.1 Penium margaritaceum
AAGGGTGGGGGGGGGGGGGGGGGGGGGGGGGGGGGGGAGGCACAGGATTTCTCTCATGGCCAACAGCTTACATCTGACGATCTTGCTCTTGTCTGACGTCTCTCATGGCCCACATGACCCCGCGTTTCAACATGACCCCGCGTTTCAACATGACCCCGCGTTTCAACATGACCCCGCGTTTCAACATGACCCCGCGTTTCAACATGACCCTGCGTTTCAACATGACCCCGCGTTTCAACATGACCCCGCGTTTCAACATGACCCTGCAATTGCATTGTGCTTCAGGTTTGTTGAGCCGCAGCCGTCGTACAGCGCGTACCGTGAGGAGTCGTTCGGACATGCGGAGCTCACCATCGTCAACGCCACCTCAGCCACCTACTCATGGTGAGACGAGTCTCACCATGCCAAGGCATGCGCGCATCTGCGTGTCTACACATGCGAGTGGTGGTGGTGGTGGTGCTGCCATCGCTCGTGCTGCGTACCTGCCAGACACATGCTTCAATGCAGGCATCTGTGGGTGCAGTAGACTTGACACTTCTGAGCAAGAGTTCGTTGTGTGAGGGCTGTGCCACTGATGTTCGCTGGCGTTGCATGTTCAGGAGCAAGTGGCCAACCGAACCGTGGCATGCGCTGAAATGGACATGGTGATCAAGCGGGGTCCACGGGGCTGTGGTGATCATGGCGATGTTGTCGCTTTGCAGGGGTGCACAGTGTTTGGGAGAAGGGATAGGATGCATCGTTGTGCGTGGCTTTTCCTGAACATTGTGATGCACATCTCGTCTTTGCTGTACATGATCCAGTCGTCGGTGTGTGATGATCCCTCTCCCTCACGCCAACTCTACTCCCTACTTTCCCTTCCATGCAATTTTTTTTGCAGTGAGAACTGGTTGTGGCATGCCATGCAGTCTGGCTTTTTCAACATGTGATGCGGTTCGGCGTTGTCGTTGTCCTCGGTTGGGCTCTGAACAGGTTCCGCAACGTGCCGGGTGGCGCTGTCCTGGGAGACTCCTTCACGCTCACCAACCAGGCTGCCGCATGTGGTCGATCTCGCCCGACCTTCTGTTCCAGCGCCTAGTGGCTTGGCTGAGAGCCAAGCCATCACAGGAGGGCTTCATGAGAAGCTATCCCAATGACAATGCTGATAGGGCTCCATGCGAGCCCAACCCATGCTCGTAGAGCGTGCATGCGTGCTTTGTGAGGCAGTTGTACATAGGTGGTAAGTACATCTGCAGAATCAGGGATAGTAACACTGGAGCTTACAGATATCATACCACAACCACGGCATTTTTCGTCTGTGAGATGAAGGGTTTGCACTCAACTCCATTGCTCATTCTCATTGCTCGCATGCCTTGTGGTCCCTTTCCAAGAGTTCTGCGCACGTCACATAAGCACACTTGTGCTTGAGGTGGAATCATCGCAAGGGAGGAGAGTGTTGACTCGCTTGTTGGTCGCAATCAGAAGACATTCCACTGATGGCTGGGTGTGGACTTCACTCTAGACCTGCGGCTTGGCCGGAATTAGGGATGTGTCATGACGCTGAAATTTCTTAGAAGGATTCTTGGAACAATGTGAGCGAGTTACTATTGAGGAATTTGACTTGTTCCTTTGTGTTTCTCCATGTTGTGATGTGAGCCGGCCCAGTCTGTTTGTACAGCTTGCTGTGACCACTCGGTCGTGTCTATGCTAGAGAAAATCACTGATGTGGACCTAGCTGACGTTAGAACACCACCAAGTGATGGCTCCACCCACCAGTTGGTGCTAGACAACTGTTACTAGATGAGTCCCTATTGCTCAATTGGGGTGCTGTGCAGTGTCTGTGTTGTCGCTTGAGATTTCTCAATAGACTGGCTCTTAAGCCCGATTTGCATGTTTTGCATTGTGTTTCCACCGATCGATGCCAGACTTGTGCGTTTGCCTCGAGATGCTGCATTTGTCTGTTCATACGGTGTTGCGTTTGGATGCAAGTGCACAGAGCTAAGACCAAAACAATAGTTTTGGGTTGGTTTTAGGACAAATTGAAAGTGCCGCGTGCGTCGCTTGCCAAGTGCCGGTATTTCTGCTGTGTGCTTCTCCGGAAGCAACTAGGACGCAAATAGGGCGCAACTAGGGCACAACTAGGGCACAATTACGGCTCAACTAGGACGTAATTGACGCGCAACCAGGGTGCAATGAGGGTGCAACAAGGGCACAAGTAGGGCTGAAATATGATAGAACTATTGGTTTTCGTGCATCTCTCATTGTACTCTGTTGTGGCCTCCCGCCTTGTATACATCGGCGTGCAAATGACTGACGGCGAGACTTGTTGGTTTTCGTGCATCTCTCATTGTACTCTGTTGTGTCCTCCCGGCTTGTGTACATCGGCGTGCAGATGACTGACGGCGAGACTTGACGCCGCTGGAGTGTCGCTCGGTGGAGCCGACGCACGCTAAGGCACACTCACCCGTCGCTAGAGCCTCCTCCTCTGGCAATGCGCTCAGCTCCATCGGCAGGCCTCCTCGGTGGTCGGGCCGCCGGCGGTCACTGCCACTNGTGCAAATGACTGACGGCGAGACTTGTTGGTTTTCGTGCATCTCTCATTGTACTCTGTTGTGTCCTCCCGGCTTGTGTACATCGGCGTGCAGATGACTGACGGCGAGACTTGACGCCGCTGGAGTGTCGCTCGGTGGAGCCGACGCACGCTAAGGCACACTCACCCGTCGCTAGAGCCTCCTCCTCTGGCAATGCGCTCAGCTCCATCGGCAGGCCTCCTCGGTGGTCGGGCCGCCGGCGGTCACTGCCACTGCAGATGCTGTCTGCATGCACCTAGCGCTGTCTCTAACCGTGGCATTGCGTCTGCAGCATCATGCGATGCCTAGGGTCCATATCTACTGTTGTATGGCCCTGTTTGGCATCGTTGACCGTCATAGGCACTGCCTGGGTTCGTGCAGCCATAACTTCTTATAGCTATTTTTCTAGCTCATTCTGACCACACGATTGCGTTTGCAGCGTCGCTATTATGGTATGCTCCAGTTTTCAGGCAAAACTGACGACGCCCGGATTTTGGGTTGTCGGGCGTCTGGCAGGGCTCACCAAGAAAACCCTGCCTGCCAGAAAGTAGGTCTAGCACTGTTTTCTGATTGGCTGGTTAGCTGAGTAACAAGTTCTACACCAGTGGGGGGGAGCTAAAACTTGGAGGGGTCTCCCATTGTTGGTCATTTCTTCATTGCTAATCAGTTACTTTCAGTTTTTAGCTGCTTTCTGGCGTTAACACTGGCGCGCGCACTTCTGAGTAACAAACCTAGAGCTTCCAGTCTCTAGAGCAGCAGACTGAGGGGGCAGCAGACTTAAGCAACGAGCGTGGAAGCCCGCACGCTACATCGACAACGCATGCTGCCCCAATCTGTTGCCTAGGTTTCTAGCTTGGTATTAGAGCCAGAGCGTAGCAGCAGCAGCAGAAGACTGGCGTACAGGTGCCAGACAACGCCGGCGGACCTCCGTACGCGCCAGTGCAGGAGAAATGCTGCCGGATTTTTACCGGCAGCATTGACCTGCCTGGTGGCGGCGTTAGTTTTTTTCCCACGGCCACTGGGCCAAGGGAAATGCTGCCGAAATTTTTCGGCAAGCATTGACCCCACACGTGACGCGAGGAGGTGAGCAGCACGCCGCATCCAACACCTGCGGGCGACAACGCACGCGGCAACGTCACCCAGGTGCAATGACTAGCACCAGCACGCAACAGCAGCAGTCTCTAGTAGCGGCAGCCGCAGGCAACGGCAGCGAACTAGTGGCAGCAGCAGCAACTGCGTGCAGCAGCAGCAGGCAGAAGCAGAAGCTCGCAGCAGCCCGCAACAGCAGCTCGCAGCAGCAACAGCCCGTAGCAGCAGCGAGCAGTAGCAGCGGCAAGCAGCAGCTACAGCAGCGTGCTCCAGCAGTAGCAGGCTACAGCAGCCGCAGCAGCAAGCCGCAGCAACAGCCAGCCGCAGCAGCAGCTGCAACGAGCAGCTGCCTGCAGCAGCTGCTGCTGCTCGCTGCCTGCAGCGAGCGAGTAGCGAGCAATAGCCCGCTGCTGCCAGCGAACAGTAGCCCACTGCCAGCGAGCAGCAGCCCGCTGCTCGCAGCTGAAAGCGGGCAGCTGCCCGCTGTGACAGACGAGGAAGAAGAGAAAAAAAACGCAAGAGCAAAAAATCCCCCACCTCACCTACTGCACTGTCGCTACTGCAGCAACTTCCTTCTCTACTGCAGCAGCCTTAGCAACCGCAGTAGCCCGCAACAGCAGCAACTGCTGCTGCAACTGCAGCCGCAGTAGTAGCAGCAACAGCAGCAGCAACCGCATCAGTAGTAGCGGCAGTAGCTGCAACAGCAACAGCAGCAACAGCTGCAGCAGCAGTAGCAGTGCCAACAGCAGCAGCAGCAACAGCAGCTGCAGCAGCGGCCCCAACAACCGCCACTGTTGACGTCAGCATCCCGCTGCTGACGTCACTGCTGACATCATCAACTCACAAAAAAAACCATGCAAGGGGGCAAGGGAAGGGGTAAGTAATCCTAAGAGTGGGCAGAACGTCCACCGCCCTCAGCAGACGTCACTGCTAACGTCAGCACCCCACAAAGAGGAAAAAAACAAAAACACAACACAAAGGGCATCACACCATGGCTGGTAGCCCCACTGGGAAGGGGTCCTCCTCTGTTGGGGGGACCCCCACCCCCCCTTTCTTGCAGCGGCTGCAGCAGAAGTAGCAGCAGCAGCAGCAACAGCAGCGGCAGCAGTAGCAACAGCAGCGGCAGCAGCAGCAGCAGCAAGAGCAGTAGCAGCATCACCAGCAACAGCAGTAGCAGCAGCAGCAGGAGCAGTAGGAGCAGCAGGAGCAGCATCAGCAGCAGGAACAGCAGCAACAGCGGAAGCAACAGCAGCAGTAGAAGCAACAACAGCAGTAGGAGGAGCAGCGGTGCCAGCAGCCCTCTGACGTCGTCGGCGACAACCCTGACCCCCTCGCTGCTCTTCAGCAACAGCTCGCCGCCCTGACGCAGCAGCTTGCGGCACTGCAACCGTTAGTATCTCAGTCTGCCCCCAATGCGCCTCCATCCTTCCCCCCTCCAGGGCATGCCAGCCCAGCTGTGTCTGCTGCCATGCAATACTTGGCGCAGCAACAGACTCTACGCCAGCGGCAGACACGGACCTCCATCCTTGGCCCCACTCTGGGTGCCGGCCGCAGGCAAAAGGACTTTGAGACACCGCCGCCGCCGCTTCAGGCCGGCAAGCAGTTCCGAAGCTGGGAGCTCAACTTCCGTATCTGGACGCAGGATGAGGGCCTGTGGGCATACTACACCGTGCCGTATGATGCCACCATGGCCGACCAGTTGTATGACGCTGGTCGTGCCGTCCGTACTCTAGTCCCTGTCGCCCCTCCGGCTTCCCGCCTCGCCCTCGAGCCCTTCTGAGGCGACTTCACCGCTGGCGCCACCCCAGACCCTGCAGCCGCGTGGTACGTTCCTACTCGTCCCCATCGCTTGTCCAGCGACGCTGAGACTAGCCGCCTGCTGCGAGAGTTCAACTTCCTGCACATGGGGGAGACCGAGATAGTCACCTCCTACTGGCAGCGGGCGGAGGACATCCTACATGGCCGCGCTCCTCACCATCAAGCGCGGTGCCATCGAAGCGCACGCGGACGTCTTCGTCCACTACCCTCACGACGTTCTCTCCACCATGGCGGCCCAGGGCACCCTCATGCCCTGGGCATACGAGCTCTTCCTCCACATTGAGGAAGCTCGTCTGGAGTCCCGACTCCAGCGCACGAGGCCGTCGCCTCCCCTGCCGTCGCCTCCCCTGTCGTCGCCTCCGTGGCCGTCGCCTCCCCCGCCGCAGCTACCTCATTATCATCGGGGAAGAACAAGCGTCTGAACAAGAAAGGCAAAGGTCAGCAGCAGCAGCAGTTGTCGACCGGGTCCAGCGCTGGCGGCTCGGTCTGCCACAACTGTGGCCAGCCCGGGCACGAATGTACACGTGCCCTCTACCGACGGATGAGGCACACGTCATCGCCACCATGTGTCGCCAGCGCGAGCGCTGTCGCACCTCTGCCGTCGTGGCTGTCGCCAGCTCTGACACCTCCGCCTCGTCCAGCAGCTCTACCACTCCGTTTGCTTCGCCGGTCCCACCGACACCAGCGCAGCAGCCGTCGGCGCCGGCGCAATCCTCCTTCTACCCGGGCTCCGGCGCCATCACCCCGCACTCCGTCTACACTCCCGGGCCATCCTCCTGTGAGCGCCAGCTAGAGGAGTTCATCGCGCTCTAGCTCGGCCTGCCTCGCCCTCCTCCGCAGGGAAGTGCGAGTTGCAACACTTGCTACTTCCCTGTCCAACCTTGCATGACTGAGACTGAGCTACGGTCGTGCCCCGTTTCCTCGTCTGTCTCGTCGTCTCTCATGGTCTCCGCTACCCCCTCCCAGGACAACGTTGCTTGGCTTGACGATTGGCAGTCTCGCTTCGCACCTCCTTCCACCACGTCTGCATCCCTTGCTTGCTGCCATGTAACTGTTAGTGATCTTGCGACCCCCGTCCAGGACCCTGCTGAGACTTGGATCATCGACTCCGGGGCCACGCATCACATGACGGCCTATCTCGAGGCCTTTAGTATGCTCGGTCCTGTAAGTGATGTTTCCAGTGTCCGGACAGGCTCTGGCCAGGTGTTGCCTGTCCGTGGTGTCGGCGTCGTTCGTTTCCGTGGTCCCTCCGGTGACGTCTTTCTGACCTATGTCCTCTTCGTCTCTGGTATTGGACTCAGCCTTCTGTCCATCACTGCCCTTGACCACATGAGCATGGACGTTGTGCACTCGCGTGGTGTTGGCACTATGTCGTTGCGTCCGTCTGGCCTTGTTGTACTGCATGCCACCGTCCGTGGCAACCTGTGGCATGTACCTCACCTCTCCTCCTCGCCTTCCGTCTCCTCCCCGTCGGCCGCCACAGGCCATGTGTTTGTCACCAGTACGCTTTCTCCTCAGCACACTCGCCTCTTGCACCGCCGCCTCTGCCACGTCCACTCTACCGCCGTAGACAGCATGCTCTGCACCCAGCCGGCCAAGGGCCTTGACACGGAGACTTTACCCCTCCCGTGCCCAACTGAGTGCATTGACTGTACTCAGGGGAAGATGCACCGGTCCACGTATCCCTTGTCTTCCTCCCAAGCGTCCGCCCCCCTCGACCTTGTCCATTCGGACGTCATGGGTCCTCTCCCCACCGAGTCCGTCGGCGAGCATGGTCGCTACGTCCTCACCCTCACTGACGACTATTCTCGCTATTACTGGGTCTTCTGCCTTCGGCAGAAGAGTGATGTCGCCCACGCCATCCAGAACTGGCTTGTCCTTGCGGAGCGCAAGTGTGTCCGCTCTCTCCGTCGCTTTCGCTCCGATCGCGGTGGTGAGTACCTGGGTGATGCCACGACCTTTCTCGCCTCCCGCGGAATTCGCCATGAAACGTCCGCGCCTTACACACCCGCCCGGAACGGCGTCTCCGAACGGTGGAACCGTACTATGGCGGACGCCATCCGCACCATGCGGGTCGAGTCTGGTCTCTCTGATGGCTTCTATTTTGAAGTCATGGCCTACATGACCTGGGTCTGGAACCGGATTCTCCACGGTCCCCTTCCCCGTCAGTCCACACCGTACCTACATCGGTGCGGTCAGCGAGCTGACCTCCACCCGGCTCGCGTCTGGGGCTGCCTGGCCATTGTGTGGCTACCCGTCCCGCAGCAGGGCGGCAAGCTCGCCCCTCGCGGACGTCCCTGCACCTTCCTCGATGTCTCTCGTCAGTGCAAGGCCTGGCGCTTCTGGGATCCCTCCCGGCATTGCATCGTTGAGTCCCAGGACGCCCTTTTCTTTGAGGACCTATTTCCTTGTGACCTCATTCGCTTCGGCTTGTCCGTGTCTATCCCGTCGTGTTGGGGAGTGGTGAGTCTGTCCTCCGTCCAGCCACTTCCGTGTGACACACCCCTTAGTCCCTCCAAGCTCGCAGCCCCAGTCGCGTCCGCTCGTCCCTCCGAGCCGGCAGCCCCAGTCGCGTCCGCTGGTCCCTCCGGGCCAGCAACCCCAGCCGCGTCCCCTTATCCCTCCGGGCCGGCACCCCCAGTCGCGTCTGCTGGTCCCTTCGGTCCAGCACCCCCAGTTGCATCCGTTGATCCCTCTAGGCCATCAGCCCCAGTCGCGTCCGCTGGTCCCTCCGGGCCAGCAGCCCCAGTCGCGTCCGCTGATCCCTCCGGGCCGGCAGTCCCAGTCGTGTCCGCTGGTCCCTCCGGGCCAGCAGCCCCAGTCGCGTCCGCTGATCCCTCCAGGCCGGCGGTCCCAGTTGCGTCCGTTGGTCCTTTTGGGCCATTAGCCCTAGTCGCGTCCGCTGGTCCCTCCGGGCCAGCAGCCCCAATCGCGTCCGCTGGTCCTTCCGGGCCGACAGCCCCGGTTGCATCCGTGGGCCCCTCCAGGCAAGCAACCCCGTCCGCCTCCATCAGCCCAACGGACTCAGTGCCGTCACCTGCCCTGTCACACTACACGCGTGGCCCAGGCGGCAGCCTCCAACCCAGACCGTCGGTGAGCGCGCAGACCGTCGCACCGCGCTCCGTGGCGCCTCGACCCCCCGTCGCTCCACGTGTCTCCTCCGCTCCCACGGTCGTGAGTGGGGATCCTGGCACCAAGGCCCTCGGCCTGACCACCTCGGCCATCATTGCAGACCTTCACCCGGGCTCCGCACAGGGCTATGCCATGGTTCATCATGAGCATCAGTACGTTGTCGTGGCTGCACTTGCGCGCATCTCACCTGGGGCTCGAGCTGCACACGCTCTCTCAATCTGCTCTGCAGCACGCCCGGAGGACCCAGACACCCTACTTGAGGCACTAGCCTCTCCTGAGGACGCACACTGGGACGCTACCTGCGCCGATGAGCTCGTCGCTATCCGACAGCACCACGTGTATGACCTCGTCGACCTTCCCCAAGGACGGAAGGCCATCGGTGCCAAGTGGGTCTTTCGGCGCAAGTGGAAGCCCGACAGGTCCTTGGACAAGTACAAGGCCCGCCTTACAGCCAAGGGGTTTGCCCACATTCCTAGGGTCGATTACGACCAGATCTTTACCCCAGTTGGCCAGTTCTCCACTAGCCAGGCACTCTTCAGTCTGGTCGCCCAGCATGGGTGGGAGCTGCATCAGATGGATGTGAGTAACGCTTTTGTCCATGGTTCACTGGATGGTGAGGAGCTCTACATGGAACAGCCCCCAGGCTTCGACGATGGCACTACGCAAGGCCCTCTATGGCCTAAAGCAGTCGCCTCGGTGCTGGAACCAAGAAATCAGCAGCACGCTCCTTCGTGGCGAGCTCCAGCGCAACACCGCTGACCCCGTACTCTTTGTCAGTCCGTGAGGCCAGACTTTCGCCGCTGTTCTGGTAAACGTCGAAAATCTGCTCATTGCTTCGCCAGACACGGCTGCCATCGAGCGTGTCAAGGATTTGCTATACGCCGCCTACCAAATGAAGGACCTTGGGTTAGCGAGAGTCTTCCTAGGCATGGAGCTCCAGCATGATCGCTCCCAGGGCGTCCTGCACATCCACCAGGCCGCCTGTGTGCAAACACTGTCCACCCGCTTTCCGGAGGATCTGCCACTCGGGCCGAGCGCATCCTCACCCATGTCACCCGATGGCCAGGCGAAGTTGAAGAGTCCTGACCCAGCCGTTGTGGGGGAGCCAGTTGATGTGACCACGTACCTGCGAGTCATCAGGTCACTGATGTTCTTGGAGACGACGACGCGTCCAGACATCGCGTTCGCCGTCAACCTCCTGGCCCTATTCTCTCAGGAGTCGCGTCACCTCCACTAGGAGGCCACGATCCGAGTATTGCGCTATGTTGTCTCCACTCCTTGGCGAGGTCTCATGTTCCGCCGTCAGCCGTCGGTTGTCACGGTGGGCTACACTGATAGTGACTAGGCCGGCAGTTCGGACGGTAAGAGTCGCACAGGCTGGATCTTTCTGATTGGCGGCACAGCTGTACCCTGGCGCAGTGGCATGTAGGGATGCATTGCACGCAGCACTGCTGGGGCTGAGTATGCTGCTCTTGGCTCAGGCGCGTGTGAGAGTGTGTGGTTGTATCGTCTGTTGTCCGAGTTGCGTCAGTCCGTGGCATCCATCATGTTGCACTGTGACAATGAGAGTGCCATGGCCATCGCCGACAATGACGGCGTGCATCACACACACACAAAGCACATCAATGTTGAGTATCACTATGTGCGTTCGCTGTTGCATGACGGCAGCGTCAGCATCGTGTGGGTTGAGACAGCACGGCAGTTGGCTGACTTCTTGACCAAGGCACTAAAGCGCCACTCGTTCAAGAAGGCTATGAGTTCAGTCGGCATGCATCTGTGAGTGACTCTCTCTGTCCCTGCTTGCGTCTCTGCTTGGCCTGGGGGAGTTTGGTCGTTGACTGTGTCTCTGTCCACACATGTGCACTATGCCTGTGAGTCATGGGGGAGTGTTGGTTTTCGTGCATCTCTCATTGTAGTCTGTTGTGTCCTCCCGGCTTGTGTACATCGGCGTGCAGATGACTGACGGCGAGACTTGACGCCGCTGGAGTGTCGCTCGGTGGAGCCGACGCACGCTGAGGCCCACTCACTCGTCGCTGGAGCCTCCTCCTCTGGCGATGCGCTCAGCTCCATCAGCAGGCCTCCTCAGTGGTCGGGCCGCCGGCGGTCACTGCCACTAGAGATGCTTTCTGCATGCACCTAGCGTTGTGTCTGGCTGTGGCATTGCATCTGCAGCATCATGCGGTGCCTAGGGTCCATGTCTCTTGCTCTATGGCCCTGTTTGGCACCGTTGACTGTCGTAGGCACTGCCTGGGTTCGGGCAGCCGTAACTTCTTGTAGCTATTTTTCTAGTTGATTCTGACCGCACGACTCCGTTTGCAGTGTTGGTATTATGGTATGGTTCAGTTTTCAGGCAAATTGGACGACGCCCGGGTTTTGGGCTGTCGGGCGTTTGGTAGGGCTTACGAGAAAACCCTACCTGCCAGAAAATAGGTCTAGCACTATTTTCTGATTGGCTGGTTATCTGAGTAACAAGTTCTACACTAGTGGGGGGAGCTAGAACTTGGAGGGGTCTCTTATTGTTGCTCATTCTTCATTCCTAATCAGTTACTTTCAGTTTTCAGCTGCTTTCTGGCGCTAACACTGGCGCACGCGTTTCTGAATAACAAACCCAGAGCTTCCAGACTTAGACTCTAGAGTTGCCGACTGAGGGGGCAACACACTTAAGGAACGAGCGTGGAAGCCCGCAAGCTACATCACCAACGCTGTTGCCCCAACCTGCTGCCTAGGTCTTCCAGCTTGGTATCATAGCCTAAGCGTAGCAGCAGCAGCGAAAGACTGGTGTACAGGTGCCAGACAACGCCGGCGGACCCCCATACGCGCCAGTGCAGGGGAAATGCAGCCTGATTTTTTCCAGCAGCATTGACCCGCCTGGTGGTAGATTCAGATTTTTTCCCACGGTCACTGGGCTCGGGGAAATGTTGCCAAAATGTTTCCGGCAGCACTGACCCCCACGCGTGATGCGAGGAGGTGAGCGGCAGGCCGCGTCCAACACCTGCGGGCAACGACGCACGCTGCAAAGTCATCCAGGTGCAGTGACTGGCACCAGCATGCAGCAGCAGCATTCTGCAACAGCGGCAGCCGTAGGTAACGGTAACGAGCAGTGACAGTTGCAAGTAGCAGCAGCTACGTGCAGTAGCAGTAGCAAGCAGAAGCAGCAGCTCGCAGCAGCCCGTAGCAGTAGCAGCCCGTAGCAGCAGCAGCCCGCAGCAGCAGCTCGCAGTAGCAGCAGCCCGCAGCAGCAGCCCGTAGTAGTAGCTGCAGTCCGCAGCAGCAGCAGCAGCCCACACCAGCCCGTAGTAGCAGTAGCAGCCCGCAGCAGCAGCCCGCAGCAGCAGCGAGCAGCAGCGGCAGCAAGAAGTAGCTACAGTAGTGCGAAGCAGCAGCAGCAGGCTACAGCAGCAGCAGCTGCTAGCCGCAGAAGTAGCCAGCTGCAGCAGCGGCTGCAGCGAGTAGCTGCCAGTAGCGGCTGCTGCTCCTCGCTGCCCGCAGCAAGCGAGCAGCGAGTAGCAGCCGGCTGCTACCAGCGAGCAGCAGCTCGCTACTAGCGAGTAGCAGCTCACTGCCAGCGAGCAGCAGCCCGCTGCTCGCAGCAAACAACGGGCTGCTGCCCGCTATGACAGACGAGAAAAGAAAAAAAAAAGAAAAAAAACGCAAGATAAAAAAGCCCCTACCCCACCAGCTTCGCTGCCGCGGCTGCAGCAGCTGCCTTCACTGCTGCAACCACCACAGGACCCGCAACAGCCCGCAGCAGCAGCAGTTGCTGCTACAACTGCAGCCGCAGCAGCAATAGGAGCAATAGCAGCAGCCGTAGCAGTAGCAGCAGTAGCAGTTACAATAGCAGCAGCAGCAGCTGCAGAAGTAGTAGTAGCAGCAGCAGCAACCGCAGCAACCGCAGCAACAGCAGCAGCACCAATAGCAGCAGCAGCAGTAGTAGCAACAACAACAACAGCTACAGCACCGGCAGTAACAACCGCCACTGCTGACGTCGGCATCCCATTGTTGACGTCACTAGTGACGTCACTACTGACGTCATCAACTAAAAAAAAACCAAAAAAAAGGGGGGGCAAGGGAAGGGGGAAGTAAACCTAAGGGTGGGCAAGACGTCCACCGTCCTCAGCTGACGTCACTAGTGACGTCAGCACAACAAAAAAGAAACACAAAAAAACAAAGGGGCATCACACCATGGCTCGTAGCCCCACTAGGGAGGGATCCACCTCTATTGGGAGGACCCCCACCCCCCCTTTCTTGCAGCAGCTGCAACAGTAGTAGCAGCAGTGACAGCAGCAGCAGCGACAGCAGCAGTTGCAACAGCGGCACCATCACCAGCACCACCAGCAGCATCAGCAGCATCAGTTGCAGTAGGAGCAGCAGGAGCAGCAGCAACAGCAGGAGCAGCAGGAGCAGCACAAGCACTAGCAGTAGTAGTAGCAGTAGCAAGAGCAGCAGCAGTAGTGGCAGCAGCCCCCTGGTGGCGTTGGCGACAACCCTGACCCCCTCCCTACTCTTCAGCAACAGCTCGCCGTCTCGACGTAATAGCTCACGGCACTGCAGCATTTGGTCTCTCAGACTGCTTCCAGTGCACCGCCATCCTTCACCTCTCCAGGGCATGCCAGCCAAGATGTGTCTGCTGCCACGCATTACCTGGCGCAACAGTAGACTCAGTACCAGCGGCAGATAGTGACCTCCGTCCTTGGCCCCGCTGTGGGTGCTAGCCGCAGGCAAAAGGACTTTGAGACGCCGCCGCCGCCGCTTCAAGCTGGCGAGCAGTTCCGGAGCTAGGAGCTCAGCTTCTGGATCTGGGCACAGGGTGAGGGCATGTGGGCATACTACACCCTTCCGTATGACGCAACCCTTGCCGACCAGTTATATGACGCTGGTCGTGCTGCCTCTGCTCTAGTACATGTCGCCCCTCCGGCTTCCCGTCTCGCCCTCAAGCCCTTCTTAGGCAACTTCACCGCTGGCACCACACTGGACCCTGTAGCCGCATGGTACGTCCTCACTCGTCCCCATCGCCTGTCCAGCGAGGCTGAGACCAGCCGCCTGCTGCGGGAGTTCAACTCCCTGCACATGGGGGAGACCGAGACGGTCACCTCCTACTGGCAGCGGGATGAGGACATCATCCGTCGCCTTGGGACCTCTGCCCCACCCCCTCTAGCCGCGCTCCTCACCATCAATCGCGGTGCCACCGAAGAGTATGCGGACGTCTTCGTCCATTATCCTCACGACGTCCTCTCCACCATGGCGGCCCAAGGCACCCTCATGCCCTGGGCATACGAGCTCTTCCTCCGGATTGAGGAAGCTCGTCTGGAGTCTCGTCTCCAGCGCACGGAGGCCCTAGCCTCCCCTACCGTTGCCTCCGTGGTCGTCGCTTCCCCCTTTGCAGCCGCCTCATCATCGTCGGGGAAAAAGAAGCGTCGGAATAAGAAAGGCAAAGGGCCACAACAGCAGCTGCAGCAACCGTCAACCGGGTCCAGTGGTGGAGCCTCGGTCTGCCACAACTGTGGCAAGCCCGGGCACGGGTGGTACACGTGCCCTCAACCAACGGACAAGGCGCACGTCATCGCCACCATGCGTCGCCAGCGGGAGTGCCTTCTCGCCTCTACCGCCGTAGCCGTCACCGACTCTGATACTTCGGCCTCATCCAGCAGCTCCACCACTCTGGTTGCTTCACCAGTCCAGCCGACACCAGCGTCGTAGCAGTCGGTACCGGCACAGTCCTCCTTCTACCCGGACTCCGGCACCATCACCCCGCACTCCGTCTACACCCCCGGGTCGTCCTCCCGTGAGCGTGAGTTGGAGCAGTTCATTGCGCTCTAGCTCGGCCTGCCTTGCCCTCCTCCCCAGGGAAGTGCGAGTTGCATCCCTTCCTACTCTCGTGCCCTGTCTTGCACGACTAAGACTGAGCTACGGTCGTGTCCCGTTGCCTTGTTTGTCTCGTTGTCTCCCATGGCCTCCGCTACCTGTTCCCATGACGGCGTTGCATGGCTTGAAGATTGGAAGTCTCGGTTCGCACCTCCCTCCATCGCGTCCGCGTCCCTTGCTTACTACCATGTGACCCTTAGCGATCTGGCTACCCCGCGCCAGGATCCTGTAGAGACCTGGATCATCGAATCCGGGGCCACGCATTACATGAAGGCCTATCGTGAGGCCTTCAGTATGCTCGGTCCTGTTGGCGATGTCTCCGGTGTCCGGACAGGCTCCGGACAAATGCTGCCTGTCCGTGGTGTTGGCGTCGTTCGTTTCCATGGTCCTTCCGGTGACGTTTTTCTGACCGTTCCTCTTCATCCCTGGTCTCGAGCTCAGCCTCCTGTCCGTCACTGCCCTCGACCGCATGAACATGAACATTGTGCACTCATGTGGTGTTGGCACTGTGTCGTTGCGTCCGTCTGGTCTTGTCGTACTGCACCCCACCACCCGTGGCCACCTGTGGCATGTACCTCGCCTCTCCTCCTCTCCTTCCGTCTCCTCCCCGTCGACCGCCACAAGCCATGTGTTTGTCACCAGTACGCTTTCTCCTCAGCACACTACCCTCTTTCACCACTGCCTCTGCCACGTCCACTCTGTCACCGTAGATAGCATGCTTCGTACCCAGCCAACCAAGGGCCTTGACCCGGAGACTTTCCCCCTCCCGTGTCCCACTGAGTGCATTGATTGCGCTCAAGGGAAAATGCACCGGTCCACGTACCCTTTGTCTTCCTCCCGTGCGTCCGCCCTTCTCGACCTTGTCCATTCCGACGTCATGGGTCCTCTCCCCACCGAGTCCGTCGACGAACACGGCCGCTATGTCCTCACCCTTACTGACGACTATTCTCGCTACCGCTGGGTCTTCTGCCTTCGGCAGAAGAGCGATGTCACCCGAACCATCCAGGACTGGCTTGTCCTCGCGGAGCGCGAGTGTGGCAGCTCTCTTTGTCGCTTTCGCTCCGATCGTTGTGGTGAGTACATGGGTGAGACCACGACCTTTCTCACCTCCCGCGGGATCCACCATGAGACATCCGCTCCCTATACTCCCGCCTAGAACGGTGTCTCCGAACGGTGGAACCGTACCATGGCCGACGCCGTCCGCACCATGCGGGTCGAGTCCGGTCTTTCCGATGGCTTCTATTTTGAAGCCATGGCTTACATGACCTGGGACTGGAACCGGATTCCACACGGTCCCCTTCCCCGCCAGTCCACACCGTACCAGCATTGGTGCAGTCAGCGAGCTGACCTCCGCCCGGCTTGCGTCTGGGGCTGAGTGGCTATTGTGTGGCTGCCCGCCCCACAGCAGGGAAGCAAGCTCGCCCCTCGCGGACGTCCCTGCACCTTCCTTGGTGTCTCTCGTCAGTCCAAGCCTTGGCGGTTCTGGGATCCCTCCCGGCACTGCATCGTCAAGTCCCGGGATGCCCTCTTCTTCGAGGACCTGTTTCCTTGCGACCTCATTCACTCCGGCTCGTCCGTGTCTATCCCATCACGTGGGGGAGTGGTGAGTCCGTCCTCCGTCCTGCCGCTTCCGGGTGACACATCCCTTAGTCCCTCTGAGCCGGCAGCCCCAGTCGTGTCCACTGGTCTCTCTGAGCCGGCAGCCCCAATCGCCTCTGCTAGTCCCTCCGGGCCAACAGCCCCAGTCGCGTCCGCTGGTCCCTCCGGGCCGGCAGCCCCAGTCGTGTCCACTGGTCCCTCTAAGCCGGCAGCCCCGGTCGCGTTCGTCGGTCCCTCCGGGCCGGCAGCCCCATTTGCATCCGTCGGTCCCTCCGGGCCGGCAGCCCCAGTTGCGTCCCCTGGTCCCTCCGGGCCGGCAGCCCCAGTCACATCCGTCGGTCCCTCCGGGCCGGCAGCCCCAGTTGCGTCCGCTGGCCCCTGTGGGCCAGCACCTCCCGACGCGCCTGCTGGCCCCTCCGGTCCAGCAGCCCAAGTCGTATCCGCCGGCCCCTCCGGCCAGCAACCCCGTCTGCCTCCAGTGGCCCGTCAGACTCAGTGCCATCGCCTGCCCTGCCACGCTACACACGTGGCCCAGGCGGCAGCCTCCGACCCAGACCGTCGGTGAGCGCGCAAGCCGTCGCACCGTGCTCCGTGGCGCCCCGACCCTACGTGGCCCCACGTGTCTCCTTCACTCCCACGGTCGTGAGTGGGGACCCTGGCACCAAGGCCCTCGGCTTGACCACCTCGGCCGTCATTGCAAACCTTCATCAGAGCTCCACACTGGGCTACACCATGCTTCATCACGAGCATCGGTATGCAGTCGTGGCTGCACTCGCGCGCATCCCACCTGGGGCTCGAGATGCACACGTTGTCTCAGTCCGCTCCACAGCTCGCCCGGAGGACCCAGCCACCCTACGCGAGGCACGAGCCTCTCCTCAGGCCACACACTGGGACGCTGCCTGCGCAGCTAAGCTCGCCACTATCTGTGAGCACCATGTGTTGGACCTTGTCGACCTTCCTCCAGGTCGGAAGGCCATCGGCGCCAAGTGGGTTTTTCGGTGCAAGTGGAAGTCCGACGGGTCCTTGGACAAGTACAAGGCCCGCCTTACGGCCAAGGGGTTTGCCCTGATTCCTGGGGTCGACTACGACCAGATCTTTGCCCCAGTTGGCCGGTTCTCCACTAGCCGGGTGCTCTTCAGCTTGGTCGTCCAGCATGGGTGGGAGCTGCATCAGATGGATGTGAGCAACGCCTTTCTCCATGGTTCACTGGAGGGTGAGGAGCTCTACATGGTGCATCCCCCAGGCTTCGACGATGGCACCGGGAGAGTCTGGCGACTGCGTAAGGCCCTGTATGGCCTGAAGCAGTCGCCTCGGTGCTGGAACCAAGAAATCAGCAGCACGCTCCTTCGTAACAGACTCCAGCGCAGCACCACTGACCCCGCACTGTTTTTCAGCCCGCGACGCCAGACTTTCGCCGCTGTTCTGGTTTACGTCGACGATCTCCTCATTGCATCGCCAGACACGGCTGCCAACCAGCGTGCCAAGGACTTGCTGCACGCCGCCTATCAGATGAAGGATTTTGGATCTGCCAGAGTCTTCCTGGGCATGGAGCTTGAGCATGATCGCTCCCAGGGTGTCCTGCACATCCACCAGGCCGCCTATGTACAAACGCTATCTACCCGCTTTGTAAAGGACCTGCCACTCGTGCCGAGCGCATCCTCACCCATGTCACCCGATGGTCAGGTGAAGCTGGAGAGTCCTGACCCAGCTATTGTGGGGGAGCCAGTTGATGTGACCACGTACCTGTGAGTCATCGGGTCACTGATATTCCTTGCGACGACGACGCGCCCAGACATCGCGTTCGCCGTCAACCTCCTGGCCCAGTTTTCTCACGAGCCGCGTCACCTCCACTACAAGGCCGCAATCCGAGTACTGCGCTATGTTGTCTCGACTCCTCGGCGAGGTCTCATGTTCCTTCGTCAGCCGTCTGTTGTCGCGGTGGGCTATACCGACAGTGACTAGGCCGGCAGTCCGGACGGTAAGAGTCGCACTGGCTGGATCTTTCTAATTAGCGGCACAGCTGTGTCCTGGCGCAGTGACAAGCAGGAATGCATTGCACGCAGCACTGCTGAGGCTGAGTACATTACTCTAGGCTCAGGCGCATGCGAGAGTGTGTGGTTGCGTCGTCTGTTATCCGAGTTACGTCAGTCTGTCGCATCCATCACGTTGCATTGTGACAATGAGAGTGCCATGGCCATCGCCGACAATGACGACGTGCATCACACACGCACAAAGCACATCAACGTTGAGGATCACTATGTGCGTTTGTTGTTGCATGACGGCAGCATCAGCATCGTCTGGGTTGAGACAGCACGGCAGTTGGCTGACTTCGTGACCAAGGAACTGAAGCGCGACTCGTTCAAGAAGGTTGTGAGTTCAGTCGGCATGTGTCCGTGAGTGACTCTCTCTGTCCCTGCTTGCGTCTCTGCTTGGCCTGGTGGATTTTGGTCGTTGACCGTGGCTCTGCTCGCACATGTGCACTACGCATGTGAGTCATGGGGGAGTGTTGGTTTTCGTGCATCTCTCATTGTACTCTGTTGTGTCCTCCCGACTTGTGTACATCAGCGTGCAGATGACTGACGGCGAGACTTGACGCCATTGGAGTGTCGCTCGGTGGAGCCGACGCATGCTGAGGTCCATTCACCCATCGCTGGAGCCTCCTCCCTGTGGCGATGCGCTCAGCTCCATTGGCAGGCCTTCTCGGTGGTCGGGCCGCCGGCGGTCACTGCCACTGCAGATGCTGTCTGCATGCACCTAGCGCTGTGTCTGGCTGTGGCATTGCATCTGCAGCATCATGCGGTGCCTAGGGTCCATGTCTCCTGTTGTATGGCCCTGTTTGGCATCGTTGACTGTCGTAGGCACTGCCTGGGTTCAGGCAGCCATAATTCCTTGTTGTTATTTTTCTAGCTGATTCTGACCGCACGACTGCATTCGCAGTGTTGGTATTATGGTATGGTCCAGTTTTCAGGCAAATTGGACGACGCCCGAGTTTTGGGCTGTCGGGCGTCTGGCAGGGCTCACCGAGAAAACCTTGCCTGCCAGAAAATAGGTCTAGCACTATTTTCTGATTGGCTGGTTATCTGAGTAACAAGTTTTACACTAGTGGGGGGGAGCTAGAACTTGGAGGGGTCTCCCATTGTTGCTCATTCTTCATTCCTAATCAGTTGTTTTCAGTTTTCAGCTGCTTTCTGGCGCTAACACTGGCGCGCGCGTTTCTGAGTTACAAACCCAGAGCTTCCAGGCTTAGACTCTAGAGCAGCCGACTGAGGGGGCAGGAGACTTAAGCAACAAGCGTGGAAGCCCGCACGCTACATCAACAACGCTGCTGCCCCAACCTGCTGCCTAGGTCTTCCAGCTAGAACAATAGCGCAACTTGGGCACAACTAGGGCGCAACGAGGGCGCAACTTAGGCACAAGTAGGGCATCACTAGAGCGCAACCATGGTGCAACTAGGGTGCAGGTAGGGCACAACTAGGGCACAACTATGGCCAAACTAGGGCGGAACTGGGGGGCTAGGCTGCAACTAAGTGGCAACTGGGGCGCAACTAGGGCGCATCTAGGGTGCACCTGGGGCATAACTATCGCGCAACAAGGGCGCAACTAGGATGCAACTAGGACTCAACTAGGGCGCAACTAGTGTGCAACTAGGACGCGACTTTGGCACAACTAGGAAAAAACTTGGACACAACTAGGGCAAAATTGGGGTCTTATAAATGCCCATAAAGGGAGCATTTAAGGTGCAACTAGGCCGCAACTAGGGCATAACTAGCACACAACTAGGGAACAACTAAGACGAAAGTAAGGTGCAAGTAAGGTGAAACTAGGGAGCAACTACGCTAAAACTAAGACACAACTAAGACACAACATGGATGCAACTTGGGTGCAGCTATGACACAACTAGGGAGCAGCTAGGGTGCAACTAGTACACAAATATGAAGTAACTAGGACGCAAGTATGACGTAACTAGGGGGCAATTAGGGCGCAACCAGGGTACAACTAGGATGCAAACAAGCATAACTAGGCACAGCTAGGGTGTCACTAAGACTCCACTAGGGTGCAACTAGGGTGCAACTAGGGCTCATCTAGGGCGTAACTAGGAGGCAACTAGGACGCAACAAGGGCAGAACTAGGACACAACTAAGGCACAACTAGGGCACAACTAGGACGCAACTAGCGTGCAACTAGGATGAAACTAGGTCACGACTAGAGCGTAACTAGGACGCAAGTTGACGTAACTAGGGCACAACCAGGGCACAACTAGGGCACAACTAGTACAGAACTAGGGCACAACCTGGGTGCAACTAGGGCACAACTAGGGCACAACTAGGGCGTCAGTATGGTGCAACTAGGGCGCAACAAGGGCGCAACTAGGGGGCAATACAAGTAGGGTGAAACTAGGGAGAAACACGGACGTAAGTAGGACACAACTAGCACACATGGAGCGTGTAACAATGGTGCAATTAGGGTACAAGGGTGCAACTATGGTGCAACTAGGGTGCAACTGGGGCGCAACTAGGACATAACTAGGATGCAACTAGGGCATAACCAGGGTACAACTAGGGTGCAACGAGGTCAAGGGCACAACTAGGACACGGCTTGGGTGTAACTAGGGAGTACCCCACCGGCACCAATTATCGGTAAAAACCTTCTGGACTTGGGTGAAATTGTGGCATTAGTGACATGTGAATGTAGAAATAATGTCCGTGTCGACATTTTTTTCCCACAGTTTGAATCCTTCGCGCAAACCTCGTGACGGGCGTGTTCCACTCGCGAGATCATTCGCAAGTGGGAGCGAGGCACGTCACACGCGAGGTCAATCCTCGCGTGAGAGACTCGATCACTGAGATTTTTACTCTCACGGTCCTCCTTTCTGAAATTGCGGGAGTTGAACTAGCTGACGGACAGAAAAACAATTGTGTCTGATGTGTCAATACCATGAGAAAACAGTGTCCATTTTGACACTATAAAATCATTTTTTTCACCGTTAAATGGTGTTTTTTTGCGACCAAGTTCAAAATTTGTCATTACTTAGAGGCGGTAGGATAACTAGGAGACAAGATGGATCTAACTTCGGCGCAACTAGGGTGCAACTAGGGCACAACTAAGGCACAACTAGGCCGCAACAAAGGCGGAACTAGGGCACAATTAGGGTGCAACGATGGCATAACTAGTGTGCAACTAGGGCAAAGTTAGGGCACAATTAGGATAAATCTAGGGTGGAATTAGGGTGCAACTTGGGTGCAACTAGGACACAACTAGGGTGCAACTAGGGCATACCAAGGACACAACTAGGATGCAACTAGGGTGCAACCGGGGTGCAACTAGCGTGCAACTTGGACGCAACTAGGACACAACTAGGACGCAACTAGGGCATAAAAAGGGCTCAACTAAGGTACAACTAGGGTACAACTAGGACGCAACTACGGCGCAAAAAGGACACAACTAGGAAGAAACTAGGGTGCAACTAGGGTGCAACTAGACCGTAACTAGGGAACAACTAGGGCGTAACTAGGACACAACTAGGGCACAACTAGGGCGCAACTTGGGCGTAACTAGGCATAACTATGATGCAACTCGGACGCTACTAAGGCACAACTAGGGTGCAACTAGGGTGTAGCTATGGTGGAACTAGGGCCAAAACAAGGGCGTAACTAGGTCGCTACTTGGGCACAACTTGGGAGCAACTAGGGCACAACTAGGGTGCAATTAGGCCGCAACTAGGATGCAACTAAGGCACAACTAGGCGGCGACTAGGACACAACTAGGTTGTAATAAGGGTGCAACTATGGCACAAATACTGCGGAACTAGGACGCATCTATGGTAAACTAAGGCACAACTAGGGCGCAACTAGGACGCAACTAGGGCGCAAGTTGGGGACAACTCGGGAGCAACTTGGGCACAACTAGGGTGCAAATTGGGTGCAACTAGGGCACAACTAGGGCATAACTAGGGTGAAACTGGGGTAAAACTAGGATGCAATTAGGGCCCAACAAGGGCGAACTAGGGCACAACTAGGGTGCAACTATGGCGCAACTAGGCCACAACTAGGACGGAAAAAGTGCTCAACCAGGGCACATATAGGGCGCAAATAGGATGCAACTAGGACAAAACTAGGGCACAACTAGTCCGCAACTAGGGCGCAACTGGGGCACCACTAGGGCGTAACTAGGACCCAACTAGGACGCAACTATGACGTAACTAGGGTGCAACTAGGGCACAACTAGCACACATCTGGGGCATAACTCGGACGCAACTAGGACGCAACTGGGGTACAACGTGGTCGCAACTAGGGCACTACTAGGACGCAGCTAGTTCGCGACTAGGGAAAAACTAAGACGCAATTAGGATGCAATTAGGGTACAACTAATGAGTAACTAGGGCATAAATATGACGCAACTGGGGTGCAACTAGGGCACAAGTAGGGCCCAACGAGGGTACAATTTGGCCGCAACTAGGGTGCAACTTGGACGTAAATATGGTGTAATTAGGGTGCAAATAGGGCACAACTAGGGCGCAACTAAGACACATATAGGGCACAACTATCGCGCAACCAAGGCGCAGCTAGGGCGCAACAAGGGTGTAACTAGTCTATAACAATTGCCTCACTAGGACATCACTATTGTACAACTGTGGTACAATTAGTGTGCAACTAGGGTACAACTAGTGCGTAACTAGGGCGCAACTATGGCACACCTAGGGCACAATGCTGGCGCAATGAGGGTGTAACTTGGATGCAATGAGGGCACAACTAGAGCACAAATTTGCGCATGTAGGACGCAAACTAGGATGTAACTAGGGCACATCTAGTGCACAACTAGGACGCAACTAGGACACAACTAGGGCACAACTAGAACACAACAAGGGCGCAGCTGGGGCGTAACTAGAATGCAACTTGGGAACAACAAGGGCGCAGGTAATGTGCAACTACGGCGCTAGTACGGTACACCTAGGTCATGACTAGGGCGCAACTAGGCCACAACAAGAGCGCAAATAGGACACAACCAGGGCAAAACTGGGGCACAACTAGGGCGCAGCCAGGACACAACTAGGGCGCGAATAGGGTGAACTAGGATGAACTGAGACGGTGCTAGGACGCAACTAGGGTGCACCTAGGACACAAGTAGGGTGCAACTAAAGCACAACTAAGGCACAAATAGGGCGCAACTAGGATGTAATTAGGGCATTGCCAAGCATTTCCCAGGCATGGCCATGCATTGCCAGGCATTGTCCAAGTATAACTAGGCATTGCCAGGCATTGCAAGGCATTTCCTAGCATTGCGAGGCATTCCCTAGGCATTGTGAGGCATTGGCACACATTTCTAGGCAATGCCTAGGCATTGCCAAGCATTGCCCAGGCATTGCCAAGCATTTTCCATGCATTTCCAGGCATTACCCAAACATCAGGAGGCATTGCCATGCATTGCCAAGCATTGCCCAGGCATTGCCTAGTTATTACCAAGCTTTGGTCAGGCATTGCTCAGGCATTCCCAGGAATTGCCTAGGCATTGCTCAGGCATTTCCAGGCATTCCAAAGCATTGCCAGGCATTGCCCAGGCATTATTAGGCATTGCCTAGGCCTTGCCAGGCATTGCCAGTCATTTCCAGGCATTTTCTAGGCATTTCTAGGCATTGGAAGGCATTGCGCATGCATAGCCAGGCATTTCCAAACATAACCTAGGCATTGCTAGGCATTGCCAGGCGTTGCCCAGTTATTGCTAGGCATTGCCTTGGGAGATCTAGGCAGTACCATGCATTGCGAAGGCATTGGAAGGAATTTCCTAGGCATTGGTTGGCATTGCCTAAGCATTGCGAGGAATTTCCCATGTATTTCAAGAAATTATGAGGCCTTTCCTAGGAATTTCCAGGCATTACCAGGCATTACCAAGCATTATCCAAGCATTTCCAGGCAGTGCTAGGCATTGCCAAGGCTTAGCCAAGCATAGCCTAGGCATTGCCAGACATTGTGAGGCATTGCCAAATATTTCCCAGGCATTACCAGGAATTGCTAAGCATTGCTCAAGCATTGCATGGCATTACTCAGGCATTTTCCAAGCATTACCATGCATTGTCTATGCGTACTAGGCATTTTCCAGGCATTTCCACATATTGAGTGGCATTACCGAGGCATTTCCAAGAAACTCGCAACATTGCTTGGCATTGCCTACACATTGCTAGTCATTGCTAGGCATTTTTTCCGGGCATTGCCAGGCAGTGCCCAAGCATTGCCAGGCATTGAGTTGTATAACTAAGGCGCAAGTAGAGCGCAAGTACGGTGCAACCACGGTGTAATTAGGTCCCAACTTGGGCGCAACTAGGGCATAACTAGGGCACAACTAGGAGGTAACAAGGACGAAACTAGGGCACAACTTGGACTCAATTAGGATGCAACTAGGGCGTGACAAGGTCACAACTAGGGTGGAACTTGAAGGCAACTAGGGTGCAACTTGGGAACAAAAGGGTGCAAATAGGGCGCAACCAGGACGTAGCAAAGGCACAGTTAGAGAAAGACAAGGACACAACTACGGCACAACTAGTGCACAACTAGGGAGCAACTAGGGCACAACTAGGGCGCAACTCGGGTGCAACATGGATGCAACTTTGACACAAATAGGGCGCAACTAGGCCGCAACTAGGATACAACTAGGGTGCAACTAGGGCATAACTTGGGTGCAACTTTGGTGCAACTAAGACGTAACTAGGGTGCAACTAGGGTGGAACTAGGATGCAAATATGGTGTTGGTTTTGAGGACTCTGACAAGAGTTATTCCCTTCTCCATAAAGGTTCAGGCCCATAACCAAACCACCTTGGCAATAGTTCTTTGGTCTTTTCACCGTTATGCCTGATAGTTAATTAACTCCATGATAAAGTGACAGTTGTCACCTGCGTATGGCTAGCGAAAAAGAAGACGTTTCTTTTATATTTCCTCATGTTCTGTTGTATATACGGAATAATTTCATTTCCTTTCAGCTTAACCCTGATAATTTCTCTTCATTGTGTTTGCCTTTGGTTACGCGGCCTTACTGTCGTGTCTATGCTCTATTCGCTCCTTACTCACTTATATTTCACCATCCACTCCTAGCTCTCACTCCCACATCTCTTCGCTTCGTCATTCTTTCTCCTCTGCTTAGCTCGGATCATCGCATCAAGTCGTGGTCTCCCGCTTCAAATTCTCTCATCATTATCCCGTCTACTCTCCTCTCTATTATTCTACCACAGTTCGTGCCTGTCCTCGGCTCCTGCATCCATTCATCGTCACGTCGCGGTTTTCATCCTTTATTCCTCAATGTCCCTACTTGCTTGCTCGCCTTCTCCCTCCTCTTCCTTCTCAACCTCCTTAACCTCCTCTCCATCCTCTTCCTCTGGCTCCATCCCTTGCACCTCCTCCATCGTCATCTCTCTCTTCCTCTCCCCTCACTGTACCCCTCCGGTTTTTACCTCCTCCTCACCCTCCTCCTCGAACTCCTTTTCCTCTCCCTCTTCCTCCTTTGTCCCCCCTACCTCCCCCTTCCTCGCCCCCTAATATTTACCCCTCCCTCCCCACCTCCTCTTCCTCCTCTTCATCCTTCTCACTCTTCTTTACACTCGCATCTCCCCTACATTGTCCCTCATCCAATGCACATCTTTGCTTGCATTTTAACACCATATTCTTGGTGCATTATCACTCCCTCCTTTGCAATGTATCATGTGCTATTATACATGGTACTTAGCCCGGTTCACTTATCTCTTTTATGCACCTTATTTTGTGAGTCGCAGAAGCTCATTGTAACGGGTTGAGTATCCAGCTCCTACACTTAGGTCATTTTTGGTGTTTGCAGAATGGTGTCCAGAGCTGGCTTGAGGGGTTTCCCCTCCGCTTCACTCTAGGGGAAATTGTCATCAACGACCCGTGTAGGGAGACATGAATATTCTCGGTCTCCAGGCGCCCAATTTGTTTTTGCCTCACCCCATTCTGGGTCCAAAACATGAGGGGTATTACCCCGAACTCGTGATTTTGCACAAGTTTTCCGGTGTCAAAACTTGTAGTTCATCCTAAACGAACTCAACTAACTTTTTTTTTACTCGTCGGCGCAAAATCGTCGCATGTGATGTAAGAACGGCGATTTCGTGCCGAATTTTCTCGTGTGCATCTTGCTCTTCGCTCTCACCCTCGCTCCCCCTGTACCTTGTCCTCGCTCGCTCGCTTTCAAGGAGGACGAGCGGGGGAGAGGGCACGGGGCCATGAGGCATTGTCCTCGAGGCCCTCGCAACCCCTCAACCGCCAATCGGGCAGAGGCCGCCATTGGCGGCTGGTGGCTGGCTGGTTGGTGGCCGACCGGTCACTTGGCTTGCCGCCGGCCGTCTTGCCGGTCGGCAGCCAGCTGGCCGGCGGCCAGCAAAGTGCTGGCCGTCGGCCAGCCCTCGCTGATGCGAGGGGTGGTGCGTAACCACCCCTCGCTTCAGCGAGGAGAGAGGATTGAGCCCGTCCTCCCATTACATTCCTCCCCACTTATTATGAACCATCTCGGTTCATGAACAACAAGCAGGATTTTCACATTGTGAGTCAACAATATTGTGAAAGAAAATTAATAATTTCAATCACCAGCTAAACATGAACACGTGCATGGCAGTTGGACCTAAGTTGCAGCTTGTTGGTCAGCATGGCTAGCGGCATCCCCCCTTTAGGCTGGAGAGTCCCCGTGACAACTATGTTGGACGTCCCCAACCTCCTATGGTCGCAGTCCATGAGTGTCGTCCTGCTAGAATGTTGTTCATTTTTTCCAGATTTAGGTGGTGCCCCTTGACATGCATTGATCTGTGAGAGTTGCTAGCTCACTCCAATACTCGTTGACCACCCCTGTCGGCAACCGAGATTCGGGCTCCCATGAGTTATGTTCAGCTCCATACCCGGCCGACTGAACGAGGTATTCCCTAACAACCCGCGACAGGAGTATACCCTCTCGGTACTGGAGTAGACCAAGAACCTCGTATTGGCCGTCGGCAGCAAGGACTGCAAGTGGTGGGTGAACGGTTCCCTCTCTCGTGTATAAAGCCAACAGGCTCACACAAAATACGTCATGTATCTTCATACTCGATCAAAGCATCAATCGGAATGCCATTGGCCGGATGCGTACAACAATGGGAAACAACCCAATCCACTTCGGTAGAGGTTTTTGCACCCTTGGTGAATTCAGCCAAAGATTCTTAGTGCTAAGCAGTACTTTGTCATTGATGTCAAATGAGACCACACGGCGGCTTTTGTCGGCAAATGCCTTTTGTCCTTGCCGAGCACCTTGAAGGTGACCCTTTACCACCTGTGACAAGGAGTCTATACGCTCGGAAAAGGCTTGAGCAGAAGGAATTTGTCCTCCTATACTCCCACTCTTGACAAATGAAGAGGGCACCACTGGATGCCGACCACTTTTCAACACAAACGGTGTGAACTGTGTAGACTCCTTCATCGAGTTATTCATCGCAAACTCTGTCGGTGCTAGGAATTTGTCCCGATCATTCATGGCAGGGTCCATGTACATGCGGAGCATTTGTTCTAGAGTATGGTTCATGCACTCTGTTTTTCCGTCAGTTTGAGGGTGAAAGACTCTTTACATTTGCCACTCGCTGCCGAAGTACTCGTGCACCTTTTGCCAGAACTTATAAACAAACTTTCTATCTCAATCAAAGATAATGCGCAACGGCAAGTCGTAGTACTTTACGACACCCTCACAGAAGAGACGAGCGGTCTCCTCTGTGTTCATATAAGTGGTTGTAGGAATGAATTGTATTATCTTTATGAGAATATCCACAACCACTAGTATTGCATCCTGGCTACGGGATGTGTCCGTAAGACCAATAATGAAGTCCATGTTGATGCACTCCCACGAAGTTCCTAGAATGGGAAGCTATTGGAGAAGTCCAGCAGGCTTCTTGTTACTAGTCTTATTCCAAAGACATGGGTCGCATGTCATGCAATACTTACGGACATCGATACTCTATCCTGGCCACCAATAGTGGTCCAAGAGTGTCTGTCCGGTCTTTTGAGGTCCCACATGACCTGCGACCGGCGGGTCGTGGAACTGGGAGATAATCTTTGCTCGAAGGTCTTCCGAGTCTGGCACAACAACTTGTTCTCCGTACGAAAATATTCCTGCAACCTCCACCAATCTGTACTTGTCTAGATTCTGAGAGTCTTGCAACCAGTAATCCTCATTGTATTCTATCCGGATTCTATTGATAAAACTGTTGTAGTGGATAATCTCTCAAAGTGGTTGCCGCAGAGATGCAGTGGGCTCTCGTGTTTACACTGTTGCTGTCGCAAAGGCCATAAAACACCCACTGACCTCGGTGGTTACTTTAATTTCCACAGGTTGTCGGCTTAGTGGATCGGCCACATTTATGCTTCCTAGCCGATTTTCCCATGTGATTAAGAATCGACTTAGGCATGTGCGTGTCGTATTGACAGATTCGGTTGCATTTGGAAAAATACCAATGGGTTATGGTCGTTCATGACCATCACACCCCCTTTAGCACCCTCAGAGTGGCAACGCCACATCTTGAAAGCATGTTCTACCGCAAGGAGCTCTTGATCCCGAGTGGTGTACCGCGTTTCCACAGGGATGAGCTTCCGGCTCTCATACATCACTGGGTGACCGTTTTGCATGAGGGCGGGTCTGAAACCTACTACCAACACATCACATCGAACCTCCCATGGTCACGATGGATCCAGAAGAGCTAGGATGGGTTCTATAAAAACGATACTTTTGACTTTGAGAAAGGCATTTTTGCAATTAGATGACCGTTCCCAACGCTCGTATTTTTGTGTGAGCCAGGTCAGCGGTGCTATCAGGGTCGAATACCCTTGCATAAACCGTCGAAAGTAGTTTTCAATGCCAAGAAAAGACCAAATGTATCGAACATTTTCTGGGTGTGACCAGTCCACCATAGCTTGGACCTTTCATGGGTCAACACAGATACCTTCCTTGCGGACGATGTATTCAAGGTATTCGAGCTCATCTTGTGCAAACTTGCACTTGCTCACTATCGCATAGAACTTCTATTCCCAAATGATTGCGAGGACTTCGCGTAGATGTTGTATGTGCTCTTTGATGGATTTGCAGAAAGCTAGGATGTTGTTTAGGTGAATCAAGACAAACTGACCGAGTTATTTGGAAAACGTTCGGTTCATTTCTCCTTGGAGTATTGCTGTGGCATTCGTCTGCTAGAAGCATACAACTAAAAAATGATAGTATCCCATATGTGTTCAAAACGTGGTCTTAGGGGCATCATCTTCTGTAATGCGGATTTGTTGGTATCCTTGAGTTGGTCAAACAGATCCTCGATCTGTAGTAAGGGGAATTGGTTTTTCACTGCAGCTTGTTCAACGCCCGGTAGTCCACACTCATGCATAAACTGCCGTCCTTTTTGTTCACAAAAAGAATCGGCACACTGTACGGGGAGCTACCTTGCAATGGGGTGGCTTGATCCACCCCACTGCAAGGTACTTTTTGATTTGGCATTCAATATTTCCCCTCTGTGTCGGACTAAGATGGGTCTGAATGGAGGAGTCACGACTGGTTGGAATGGAATCGTGTGGCCCATGTGTCATTCTGGTGGAAGCCCAGCCGGTGGGTCTTAGAATGCATCCGAGAACTCCACCAATAGAAATTTGATCTCTAGTAGTGTGTCTTCATTCACTTCTTCCTCCACTTTCTATAGCTGAGCCAAGAAACACAGACAACCTTGTCGAATATGTCTCTTGAACTTCATCGCAGACAAGCTAGCATGGACCTTAAGTCAGGTCGGTGACAATTTCGTACTCGGAATCAGTGTAAAGCGATGATGTCCCTTTCGATGGATCAAACAATTGAATTCAAAGCACAATAGAGCCTTGTTTTCACAGAGCCAACGATCGCCTAGCACCACGTAAAATAGGTCAAGAAGGCTGAGTACCTTCAATATGACGCTCTATGTGTACTATTGAATACAAATTTTTACTTTACTCATATCGTACGGTTGTCACCGATGACAACTGCTCCATTTGATGGCTCGTACTTCAGGCCAACCTGTCAGGTAAAGCCAAGGCTAACAAAAGGGTCCTCTAGTATCAGCCAGTACATTGATCCGAGCACCTGCTAGGTGTCCTTTGAATTGCATTGTCATGTTGCCTCCACTCTTCCGAGTGAACAGGCTCCATAACGGCAAGTCGAGTTTATGATAAACATAGAACCTACACAGCGGATGCCGCAGCTCCCATGATTCACCTACTTGAGTCCACATCTTGTAGGCACGTGTAAATTTGGCTAGTACCTTCTAGTTTTTAAATTTGACTGGGTCAAAACTGTCAACCAAAGGTACAACGAAGGTGATTGGACTCATCGCTATGAGGGTGTTTGCTTCAATCACTGCATCACATAAATCTTGCATAGTGGTAGGTTTCGCCACCGCTAAGCATGTCCGATCAGGCATCTCGTCTGAAGATGCAAGGTTTATTGGGCAAGGACGGTCACCAAGGGTAGAATGAGGTTTAACAAGAGGGGAGAAAACAACAGAGAAGTTTGAACTCGTCTAAAATGTAAAATTGTTTCACATCCTCGTTTGTAAACATGATTCCACACTCGATATCTAGTTTTACCCCTGATTTTTTCCCACTAACGTCACTCCGGGATGGGAAAAACTCGCTCCATGGCTCTATCCGTTACCACGGCCGGGCTCATTGCCGCGACCGTGATCTTGTCCACGACCTTGTCTGCGGCCTCCTGTTGTACCATCCCCATGAGGTGCTACAGCTGCGGCTAATGTCGCGACCTCTTGTCCACCACCGGCAGCCTCAAGGCACAGAGCCATAAAGTTTTCAGGCTGCATACAATTGTGGTAAAGTCCGTCGCAGAATGCTGTGTTGTGACGCTCATGCGCCGCCTACAGCTTGTCATTGTCGCGGCTACGCTTGTGGTTTGGGATATTGTGCTCTTCAGTCATCTTGACTGGAGGGTTTGCAAGCTGCTTGCCCTTGGCCACGCCCCGCTGCCCGGCTGCCCATCGAGCCCTCGTAGCGTCGATGCGCATGTCGCGGCCTTGCTGTGCATGCGCATTCGGCCCTACTTCCGAGTAGTGCTTCGTGTTCGTCGAATACACTTCACTCATGTAGTCCCGCAATGCCCACCAGCTTGTCCAAGCCTAGCCGGTTGCCGTTGTGGTGGTCTTTTCCTTTAGCTTCTCACTGGCAAGACGGTCATGCAAGTACTCCAGCAGCATGAACTCAGGGGACTTGAAGGTTTGAGTCCCATCGTCCACGGTGAACATTTCAGCTTCCTCCACGAGTGCGGTAAACCCGCTTAAGAAGGCTTCAAGCAAGCTACACAGCTGCCTGAAGTCCTTGATCTTGTGGAAGTCGTGCTGCGCCTCCTCACACTAGATGCACTTCTTACGCATGATCACGTAGAAGGCCTCCCACGGTATGGGTTGCCACTCAATGTGCGGCTGTTTTGTACCCCTCTACTCCTTGACCACATACTTGAAGAGCTTGTCTGCAAGTCGCATCGTGGCAAGGTCACTCCACTGACTGAGTGGAGCCTTGTGGATACGTAGAACATGGTCTATGCGACTCAGCCAGTCGTTGACCTTCACGTCCTTCCGAAAGATCTCCATACTATGGAGGAAGGACGTTTTCATGACCAGCCCTGAAGTCGTCAAGGTAGATAAGTCGTCACTGCCACCGGCGGTGGCATCAGCACCTGTTTTACGCTGTGATTGCTACAGCATCCGCACCTTGGTCATACTCTACAATGCCTTGTCAAGGTCATTGCATCAGCACCTTGCCTCATGAGAAACCGGGTGTTGTAGCTGGCGATCACGGTCGCGGTCCGTGATGCTTTGCCCGACTTGGGCCAGCAGGTTGGCGAATGCAAACTTCAGCTCTCATGTCGTCAGAGCATCAACGATAGCCTCACGTTGTCCGTACACCTTTACCCACTACATGAGGATACGGTTCGTTTACACGCCCCTGAGGAGTCCCACATTCCGGAGGAGACTGTCATCGGCGACGACGCTTGAGTGGACACTTGTCTGTCCCATTACCACCACATCATAGGAAGGGGGTTCCGTTCCCACTCCTCCGGGTGGTGCCTCACCTCCACCGTCAATGGTGATCGTGAGTTGGCCCACCACCTCGGCAGCCAACTCAGCAAGCCTTTGGCGGTCATCGCAAATTGCCTTTATGGTGACATCGTCCGGCTCGTTCTTGGGAGAACTTCCCGCATGACTGCTTTCAACGCCTTCACTGCTCTCGACGGCCTCGCTCTTGTCGGTAGCTTCAGACGATCTGGCATGCGCCTTGCCCTTCTCGAGCGAACAGCTCGCGTTCACCGTATGATGATGGCGATGATCGTGATCCACGTGGCCTCCGCCATCATCGGCGTCGTGCTCTTCATCGAGATCCAGCCCGGATGGTCCTCCTTGAGTGCGTCGTCCGTCGCGTGGGGGTCACCCATGTGCACGTCGTTGTACTCGTCAACCACTTTCTCGACTTCCTTATGCTTCTTGGTGTCGTTGATTGTAGCGAGTGTTGCCTTCAGCGGTACGGTTGTCTTTGGTTTGGCAACTATGCTCGCGGCGTCGGCTTGTAAAGTTTGGAGTTCGCCGAGGGCGTGTCGTGAGGCCGTCACCACCTTGCCCTTGTTGGTCTTGGACGGTCCGGCACTTACCATCTCGTCGCCCGTGCTACTGGCACGTGAGGACGATTGTGAGGATCAGTCCACAACTTTGAGGAGGTTTCGCCTCCCAAAGTCTCTTTGCTCTCACGATCGGTGGGGCAATAATATATTTGATTTCTATTTTCCGAGGCCACCATGGACGACACAACTACGTGGTAGAAAAATACTATTTTTCTTGGCCGCCACGGTTAGCACAAGCACGTGGATTTTGAAACTAGTCGTCCTAAGCCGTGACTCACGGCACTTAGGAGTGACTAGAATCTAGGAAAAAAGAAAGTTACACTTCAAGGGAATGGCAAGAGATGTAAGTGCCGCTCACAAAACAAGAGCGAAGAGTGGGACAGGAATTCTAACGATTCTTAGCAAATCCTTTGCTCCCTCTTTCAAATTCTTGTCTTCCTCTTCTCTTCTTGTCTTCCTTGGCGTCCTCTTCAAGTTCCTTGACGCCACTCATGTTCCTTGGCAGTGTCTCCCTTTAGCCGGCGGCATTGGAGAAGCCATAAAACATTTTCAAGGGGTAACCCTCCTTCTCTTTAGGGTACTCTCTGGCCGTGAGAGTCCTGTTACATATTGCCCCGTGCCATGCCCTGGAGTTGCCGTTTTCAGGGCGATGGCTCCAGATCCTTGTACAGTGCATGTTTGCATGCATGGATGGATGTTTCAGAAACTAGAGGACAAGCTGGACCAGCTGCAATTTGAATCACAGCAATCGGCTAAGAATTGAGGGAGTTATGGTCCGTCAAAGTTGGGAGGTGGTGCTGGCCGTCCGGGTTTGGACAGCAGACTTGGTACCGGCCGGAAAAATGATCCGGCGGTGACCAGTTCGACTCCCACCACGCACACCATGGCCGAGGCGCCCCTTGGGGGATGCTAGCAGCAATATCCCATGGTTCATTGGAGCCATGTGCGCTTCGGAATGG
>SZWC01001897.1:150739-169169 GCA_023375785.1 Penium margaritaceum
CACACACACACACACACACACACACACACAGAGAGAGAGAGAGAGAGAGAGAGAGAGAGAGCTTAGGCGGAGGGATGATGGCCCAGCGGAGGCCGACTGTGCTCCGTAGGCTGAGAGTAGATTACCTCAGCATAGGGTTCTCAGAGTTGCAGGTGTGTAGGCAGCTGTATTACCTTTCATGCGTCCGCACGTGGACCAACCTTTCTCAATGAGGCCGTGACAACTTTTGAGGTCTGGCATCCCTTTGCATTGCGCCGTATGTACACGTCTACTCTCATGCATGCAGTCATTGCATTGCACACAAACACTCGGACAGCGTTGAAACAGATGTAGTTGCGATGGAGGGTAGCAAGAAGCACATTCACACGTTTGCACATGATCATGTGCAGTCAGTGCAGTAGGTAGGTAGCACCCAAGCACAAGCGCAAGCAAGCATTGCCGCGTGCCATGTCCATGTGAAAAACCAGGCGTGTTTGTAGATTCAGACGCTGACGCAGACTCAAACTGTGCTGGGCATGACTTTTTCTGGGCATGACTTTTTCTGGGCATGACTTTTTCTGGGCATGACTTTTTCTGGGCATGAATTTTTCTGGGCATGACTTATTCTGGTAAGTAGGTATGGCTTTTCTGGTGGGCACTCAACATGAAGCCTGGCAAGCCTCTGGAACGAGCGGAGGAGAGAGGGTTGACAGAGGTGGGTGTTGGGTAGTGGTGGGTGATGGGTAGTGGTAGATGGGTAGTGGTGGGAGATGGGTAGTGGGAGATGGGCCAAGGGGAGGTGTGACAAGGGCAGCAGGCGAGCGGCAAGGGCAGATTTCTTACAGTTGGCTGAGTGTGGTGAGCTTGGAGAGAATGGCCGGCATTGGCGCCACTATGCCCTGCTTGCTCACGTCGAATCGCCTGAGGAGAAAGAAAGAAGACGAGGAAGCAAAGGAAGGGAGACGTTTGGACACGGGCCGTGTCACACGGCCATGCATATGGGCAGCAGTCTTGCACAGACGCGCGATGCGATCTGGTAAGGACCACTTGGATTGGACGCAGAGCAGGAAACCACATGTGGATGCGTGCTATGCGTGAGAGCGTGATGTGCCCGGCACATCACGCCCCCAAACGATACTTTTTCCTAAGTCACACACTTAGTTCGAGCTCCTCCATGAAGTTGCACTCTCAGTTGCAGTGCAGTTCCCGAGTCGCCTACACAGGCGACTCGGGAAGCACACTCTCGCGTTGATGTAAGGGTCTCCAAAGGAAAGATATTCGCGAGCCGCACTCTCGTTTGGAGGACCTATGAAAGTAGTAGTACCCATCAGACATGAGAGAATGACAATGTGAACATGCCATGAAATGTGAGCATGCCATGAAATGTGAACATGCCATGAAATGCGAACATGCCATGAAATGCGAACATGCCATGAAGTGTGAACATGCCATGAAATGTGAACATGCCATGAAATGCGAACATGCCATGAGCATATGGACGTGCACATGCACGTGGCACGTTATCAACACTGCACTCCCACTGCTCTGGCCTGGGTGTCCTCACACTTGGGCACACACACGGAAGCACAAATCGCGGTCATGTGATGGCCCTATGCTGTGCAGCGCATTGCGTACAGCATTTTTCTGCAGCCATGTGCCGGCTAGCGGTGTACGCACAGGCACCAGCACGGTCACGGACCGTGGCCGTGGTCACAGATAAGGAACGGCAAACGAGACTGCGGCTCGGGAAAATCTTCCAGGATTCAAAGCAGACTTGAGCGCGAGAGCCTCTGCTGCGGTCGGACAGATTTTTAGGCATAGGAGACGCTGTCCGCGGGACGGATGAAGGCTCAACGTTGATGTAATATAAAGAGCGACTCGGGAAAAAATCCCGTTTGCCGTTCTATAGTCACAGACACAGGGTCAGGCACACTTACGTGATGAAGCCGCCTCGGCACGTGACACACTGCCACGTGGTACACGGCTTGGACGTCACCCAGCTGCCGGTGCACTTCTGCCCTGACCGCCCCCATTGCCGCTTCAGCTCCATCATCACCGGAGCTGCACACGTTCGCACGCACACACACACAAGCACACTCGAAATCACGCACACACAAACACGCGCACATCAACGGTACTGCCACACATGCGTTTGGCTTGTACCTAGCCTCCGACAGAAGCGCTCACATTGCACCACTGGTGCCGGTGCTGGTGATGTGCTGGTACCGCTGCTGGCGCAAAGTGCCGCACTGCACTGCACCAGCATCATATTCAGCAAAAGCATATGTTTCAGCACCATCTCCAGCATCAGCACCAGCGCGATGACGGTGCTTGTGATGGCAGCACCAGCACCGGTAGGAATAGTTGAAGAGGCAACGCGAGGCAACGCGCCGCGTTACCGCGGCGCGTTGCACTGCAGCTGGCTGCGGCTCGGGAAAATCTTTCAGGATTCAAAGGGGTCTCTAGCGCGAGAGCCTCTGTTTTGTTCGGAAAGACGTTTAGGAACACGTGATGTTTTTCGTTGGACGTATCAAGGCTCAACGTTGACGCAACTCGGGAAAAAATCCAGTTTGCCGTTCTATAAGCTGCACCATCGACGAGGCAACGCGCCGCGTTGAAGTGTGCCTAATGTCTTCGGCGCGATGTTAAGGGCCAACAGCAGAACTCCCGAAGACAGCAACAGCACCAGCGGCATCAGCAGCAGCAGCAGCAGCAGCAGCAGAAGCAGCAACAGTGGCAGCAGCAGAGGCAGAACGAGTAGCGCCACTAAACCGAATAAGCCACCCGGACCTGCCACCAATGGTTGCAGGGCCGGGAGGTGGGAATGGCGGCTCACCATACCCACCACCTCAGCCCACTCCGCCACACCCCTTGATCACCACCATCGCCTCTCACCCTCATCATGCCTCTCCCTCTTCTTACCTTCAGTGGAGTCGATGCTCTGTGCGCGTGCAGTGGCGAAGAAAAGACACAGAAGCAGCGGCAGTAGCAGCAGCAGCCCGCGCTTTGGCTTTTGATGCACATCGTACAAGCGACGCCCCGTCGACATCCCGCCTGCGCGCCTCGCAAGATCGCCGACCGGCGCACCCAAAGTGGGCGGAGAGAAAGCGAGAGGGGGACGAAAGGCGGGCCGTCGGTGAGCACTATAGAACGGCAAACGGGATTTTTGCCCGAGTCGCTCTTTATATTACATCAACGTTGAGCCTTCATCCGTCCCGCGGACAGCGTCTCCTATGCCTAAAAATCTGTCCGACCGCAGCAGAGGCTCTCGCGCTCAAGTCTGCTTTGAATCCTGGAAGATTTTCCCGAGCCGCAGTCTCGTTTGCCGTTCCTTAGTGAGCACTGCGAAGATGCTAAGATCTCGCTGAGGGCTGCGAAAGAGTAGGTTGCTGCTGAACATCGACTGGCTCGCACGTCNAACGGGATTTTTGCCCGAGTCGCTCTTTATATTACATCAACGTTGAGCCTTCATCCGTCCCGCGGACAGCGTCTCCTATGCCTAAAAATCTGTCCGACCGCAGCAGAGGCTCTCGCGCTCAAGTCTGCTTTGAATCCTGGAAGATTTTCCCGAGCCGCAGTCTCGTTTGCCGTTCCTTAGTGAGCACTGCGAAGATGCTAAGATCTCGCTGAGGGCTGCGAAAGAGTAGGTTGCTGCTGAACATCGACTGGCTCGCACGTCTTGCCTTCCCTCCTTTCCGGAGAGAAATGAAGCGGAACGTGAGCTTGGGTGAGATTGAACAAATAGCAAACTGAAGGTCAAGAAGGCGTAGGCTGCGCCGCGCAGCGGTAGTGCGCTCGCGAGAGGCGGCGGAGAGGAGGCAGAGTGACAGAAAGCCGGCAACGCCAACTCGAAAGGCGATGCGACCAGCGTGCGCCGCCAAGATAACGGTGGCGCATATGCAACCCAAAAAGCCGGCAAGTCCTCATCGACTCTGGGAACTTGGGTGCGGAAAATACGTGCAATTGCGATAGGATACGGGAAAGTATGGGACAGATGCAAAACAAGTGTTCCTTTATAATAACCAGAAGAGACATTATCATTGGAAGGGTGTACGCCATTGTGAACCACAACAAAAGGTGTTTTGTCGAACCTGACAGAGAGAGGACCCACTAACACAAAAATGACAATCCATCAAAATGCAGCCTCGGAAAAAATAATGCAACACTAGCACCCTACATTTGACAATGACAAGAGAGCTACAAATGATCGTTAAAAAATATGGCCTCTTCATATCTAAACCCACAATGTTCCTTCATAAGGAAATACAACATTACTTTCATAGATTTCATTAAGTAGAGACCAATATGCCCATATTTTGAAAAACAAGACCTTTTTGACCTCAAAGCATCATCATTGGGGTCCACAAAGGAACAGATTCTTATGATAAAATTGTGAGATGGGTTAGAATTGTATGCAATACTAAAACTAGGATGTCAAAGAAACATGAGTATAATTTTCCATCACCACAAACTTAATGGAAAATCAGTAATGGAATATATGATATTTTTCCCTAAAGGCTCCATCAACCTGCATTGTAGAAAATTCCTCAATAGAAATCAATCGCGTGAATGATTGATTCACACGGTTTTGTTACATTTGTAACTTACACACATTTCTCTTCTCACCACATGTCAATGGTGGATTTAAAAATATGGCCCACCATGTAGTAACCTCTCAATTCTTGCAAAAATCGGCCCAGGTTAATTTCATAAACTATCCTAACATCTTTCATTCAACTTAATAAGGTTCGGAAAATATCATCCAATACCGAAAACTTCACACATAATGAATGCAGAACAAACCACACACAAAATGGCATCCAAATGTCACTCAAGTCAAGAAGTTGCAGTCCAAAGTATACCTCATTCGTTTTCTCAACATTTTTGAAACACTGATGAAGTATCTTTCATAAAACTAAACAAACTAACTAATGTAGATTTGTACATCATCTAGATTCTTCAAATCATGATTTACTTAGGCTATTATCCTTCACAAATGTCTATGTTTCTTAAGTTATAAAGACTTGCATTATCATATAATAATACTAGAGAGGTCCTAATGAAATTGTCACATAAAAGAAAACTTTGCACGAGCCTTCTACGCATCTTTCCAATTTATAAATTAAAGAACTGCATAACACAAAATGTAAATGCATAAATCAGGCATAGCAACAAATTGTGTTACCAGGTGGTGGACTTTATAGTGGATGTCAAGTGAAACAAATCTACAATAATCTCCCCATGATTAACATAGATCAAATCCAGAATAATGGCACAAAAGCAATAATTTATATGCCATTCCGTTGAAAAAACCCCATCTAAGATCAATGACCCCTTGTATTTTAAATATATCCATTAAAAGATCATTCAAATGGAAAAAGCATAAAAAGGATGTCTATATTTATATTGTGCAATATCAGATGATTTGACACTCAAAATATTCATAAATTTTCATTCATACTAATTTAAAGTAATGAAAATTTATAAAATTTGGAAGCAAAGAGAGCAATTTTCTTCTAATAAAACAAGCTACCCTATATTCTACCCAACATTTGACAAATGTTTTCATCATTGTTTAATCCAACTCATCCAAAAGGACTAAAAATTCATATTATGATAATGGGTTTAATTTATTTTCTCACTCGCTTGTCATTTTTAACGTGTTAGTGATCTTTTAAAAAACACATTATTTGACATCTATCACAACATGATTGTGTCAAACATGGAAATTTGGACCCCCATCCCTATGGGAAGCGTTCAATTGTGTGGAAGAAGTTTATGAGGGAATTACTCTTATTCCTGATACAAGATTTCACTGATCACACACTGAATGCATGATCTTATCTTATGTAGGACCCTGACCCTAACTATTGTGGGTGGGCATTGCAAAGAGCTAGTGAAAAAAGGTTATTCCGCTTGGATCTCATAAAACTAAACACATTGATAATGCACTCATTGCGTGATTTTATCTACAATGAAAACTTGGATCTTCACCTCTCTACATGGGCTAAGAGCATGGGTGTAGTGTATGAAGGAAATACGCTTGTTCACCACATAGTAATATAGTGAAAACGTACACAATGCATGTCTTTGTCTTAAATGGATAAAAGAACCTAATTTTTATAAGAGGTCCAATGCGTGAGGCTGGTGTATGAGGAAGATTCACTCCGTCATCTTATAAAAATGCATTAATCTCGAACTTAGTTCATGATTTTGTCTTACATGGAACTAGAACCCCATTTTCATCCATGTTAAATATAATGGAATAGTTGTATGCGCAAAGTGCACGTGTTTCACATTTATAAACACATCAATCATGCACTTGGCATCTACATTTTCCCCATATGGACTATTACACCCCAACTCTTAGAGTAGAATTCACTTTGTGGAGCTAGTATATGAGTGCATTGTTTTCGATAACCAAAGAAACATACACTGGTCACACATTATTAATGAGTATTTTTATCTAACATAAGTCCTCTCACCAAGACGACCATAAAATATTCTCGTGCATAAGGCTAATTCACGAGGGTAGTGTCTTTATTTCCCTTCTCCAAATAGAACGATCATGCGTTCAATGTGAAATTTCATTTGGTAAGAAGCAAAATATCTCCATCCCTTACGGGGGCTTCATTTTCTTAGTAAAATTCATAATGTGACACAATCATTCTTCATACAGAAATACATTAATAAGGCACACTAGACCTACACTACTAAGGTGGGTGGACTAGATGGGCTCATTCTTTCAGAACAATATTCATCCTTACACCAGGCGTTGGTAACGTTTTGTGCATCATTTCCAAAAATCGTTTTCAATGCTCAATGAGAATGATTATCCATGTTAAGGTTTGAAAGTACAAGCTTGCAATATAAGATTTGAAAACAACAGAGAAAACAACCGTTTTATGCTTTTCACTTATTTTGCAGTCCAATAAAATATGATGTTTGAATTATTTCGACAACAATGATGTATCATAAAGCTATGCATCTTAAATGGAATCATCCATATAGATGTAGTAGTTGAAACCGTTGACATAGAATAAATGTTATGATCAAGGACTCTAAAAAGCCACACCTTAACCACAATATAAGAAAAGGAAACAGATTGTGAGAAGATATGGCCTTCCACTTTTATGAAGATTTTTATCATTACTCAAACCAAAAAATTCTTGTACTACGCATGGTCAGATTAGACATAATTTGTACAACTCCAGAAGGAGCAAAAAGAGGATAAAGTTTTGATACATAAAAGAGATGATAATATCGATTCATGGAAGGAAATGAGAACAAGTACTTTACAATTATTCCAACTTGTCCCCAAACTATTGCCTAATGATTCAACATTGAATGTCTAAAGGTCAAACATAAGGGTCCTAAAATCACCAAGGATTCCTGATGAAATTGTTAAAGAATTGTAATTTAAGTATCACTATTGCAAAAAAGGGTAGAAAAATTTATCAAAAAAGTTCATGGAAATAATCATAATGTTAACCATAACAACATTATGCTTGAAATTATTTTTGAACCAAAATAGGAGCTTGTGATGGAACGTTTATCATCTAGAACGTTTTATAAAAAGAATGTGGATGAAATTGTCTAATAACCCAGCATAATATATAGCCACAAAGTTTCTTTCTGATGATGTTGTATAAGGTTACAAAAAACACATGTTTTACAGCAACAACACAATATACTCCTAAATAAATTATCAATATTGAAACATGCGTTTCACAAAAAAACCAATTAATTTGTGAAGGTTATCGGATGCAATGTATAAACATTTACACCTACAATGTACTAGGTATACCAAAATTCACATGAGTAATGTTATTACACATGCTTTAATTATCGCTTCAAGATCAAGCTCAAAATTTTTCAATCCACATTGAACTAGACAAATTAAGCAAGAATCAAACTCAAAATGACTCATTTAAAGATCCCATCAATTCTCATACACCTTGCAAACATCTTGTATAACTTTGCCACTATTATTGAGAAGTTTGGTATAGTTTCCCCCTAAAAAACACCTCTTCTATGGGGCATCAAGAATCATTTAGATAAAACTCAAATCAAAAAAATATTTATCAAATACCTTTATTATGGGATAAAGCACCAACACACTTAAGAAACAGAAATAATTTCAAGGCTCTTGAAAAATAGTACAGAAATATGTCTATGATCAAAACATAATTCCCATGCTTATGGGTTACGTGAAAACATCCTAAGTATAATTAAATCTTCAAAAATTTGGATCTAAACCATTTCAATGAATATATTTTTCTTATTGAACAGTTGGAAAACATTTGGAGTAAATGTGTATGGAAAAATCAACCAAAAAACATACAAATGCATCTGTATAATGGAGCATTGCACATACAAATTGACAATACATTATATAAATAATATACAATCACTTTAACATAAACATCATGCCAGTTTCAAATACAATTATGGTTATGAAAAATCACCAGCTATTTTCAACTAGCCATAAGGATATGAAATAATGATGTGAATGTGTACCAATGCCTACTTTGCACTACAAATAAATAGCTCTTTCGATGGATTGACTAATTTAAATTGATTAGGCATGTTTTCCATGCAATAAATGTTTAACTGAAAATATGTATCATATAATGTGCAGAGCAAAATCATAAATAGAAAACGAAACTCGAGTGTTTGTTTTTGGAAACCCACCAACATACTCAATGTTCACACGGTTTCCATGATTGTCATGTAAGCCAAGTTCAAGTGTTAGCTTCTTAATGCAACTAAAGTTTTTTAAATGCAAATAGAAAAAGAATTCAAAAGCATTATCATACAGCAAGTATGAAACAAACGAGGAAACCATGTCAACCTTTGCACAACATAAACATTTTGGACATTGTCTCCAATGATTCTTGGCATTAGGAGTTTTATGCAAGTTGAAATGACGTGTGTAGGTCTCGACGTGAGTACGTCATCATTGTTTGAGTGTATGATACCTACATGACATATTCAACAATCCCATCAAACGCTCTTACTAAAGTCAACGCATTTTTTGTTAATATACTAGGTGCAACAAATCAAAAAACTTCCTTTAAAAAGGACCAAACATTATTTATTTAAACATCTTTAATAGTATGAAGAGAGGTCTTGTGAAAACATGCACATGAAGAAATCGCATGTTTCCTTTAGTAGTAACCTAAGCACGCGCTTATTCGTCAAGTCTGAGCACACCTCACTCGGCTTGAAGCACAAGTATGGGGGCAACAAGTGTGGAACGCCATGCAACGCTAATATGAAAGGATGACTATGTATGATTCGAATACACCATGTGGGAAGATTATGTGGAGAGTTATGATGCATGCTTCACAATGACAACAATGTATAATATGTCATAACATGAACAAAGTACAACCATTGGCATAAGTAGCTTTAAGGGAAGCCGCACCAAGGAACGTAGTGAAGATTCCTGGGGAAGGGAACTTCCCATGATTCAAGAATAAACAAGTAGTCGACTTAGAAGGAGAGGTAGCTTCCACGTAGGGGAAGCTTCCATGTGAAGGAAGCTTCCATAGGCCAAATTTTTGACATAGAAACTTATCCTTTTCGAATGATTAGGCCCTTGAAACGCAATCTATCTAACAAATTTAATCAAAGACTCTCTTAAATGTGCGAAAATCCACACGAATTAATTATAAGGCGGATTTTGATGGTTCGCACATATAAAACCAAGTGGCCAATTGTGGTGTACAAACCAAGTTTTAAAGAAAACTTTATTCTGTACCCAAGAAAGCTTTTCAAAGCACAATCAAAGGATTCAACCATCAACAATCGCAAGTACAAAGAGCATGGGCCCTATCATCATATCCAAATCAACCGTCTTTACTTATTTAAGGCCCAAATGTGTCTCCGTACCTTGAAATAATAACTCCATCATCAAAAGCACGTCATAAGATCCCTTAAGTGCCATATTAAATCTTGACCCTACCTTTTATCATGGTTGGTGGCTCATGTTAGAGATCTTACTAAAGTCTTCCTAAGGTTGGCGCTACACTTTGGCCAACTTGAAGGACACCAATGAAGATCATTCCAAGGCCCTTCTAAGCCTAGATGAACATCCCAACATTGGAAGAGTACAAATTTCTTTTGGTGACCATACTACTAGAGTTCTCTGGTCATGCCAAGACCAATTCATGATGTAAAAGAACCCTCTAACATCCTTGTAAGCTTGGCAATGGCCGTCATCCATTAAAGGATGTTATGTTGTTGCTATGAAGGCATTCCATTGTTAAAGAGAGCTGTTGGGAAAAGGCCCAAAAGTGGATGGCCTTAATGTCTTAGCGAATCACTGTCTCCGCGTTTTTGGCATAAAGATGTGTCAGAGCATGGAGTTGAATTTTTTTAACTTACTTTCCCTAAACACTTCTTATACTTTTACTTTGCTCTTAAGATAAAATTAAATTCCATAATCTTACATTTTCAATGTTTGTTATAACCACAAATGTACGCATGGGACATTGATCCATCTATGGTGATAAAGGATTCACCATGAGGCAATTGAATTTTCGAACGTGTTCCTCCCAAAAGAGACCCATCAATCACAAAGACATTCAAAGGAATTATTTATAAGTGACTTCTAATTTTGAACATCTTTTGTTTTAGATTATCGCCTCTTCTTTTGCATCCGCAAACGTGGATTTAGCTTGGGAATGAGAGACAAGTTTGCATATTAGAATCATGGCAAAAAACATTCATCACTTTGACATGGTTGTTTTGAATGCCCATGTAGCACATGCCTTCTATGACCTTGACCCCATTTATGTCACTTGCCCACACAAATCAAGACCTCTACTCATCACCAAAACCTTTGATAATGCTTACTCCTTGGTCACAAGACAGTCCAATCTTAAATAAATATGCTTAAACTTTCAAAGGCTGGTTAGATCACATTATTGATTTCATCTCTAGAAATCGTCTTGAAAGTCCAATGTTCTAAATATTGCATGACGTAAAAAAACATTTTTATAACATAATGACGTATAGATGCTTTGGAAACACCATTCATGGGCTACATGGCATAAAGTTCATGTATACAAATTCCGTGGAATCTATTATAGAATTTCATCACACTAGTCTTTCATTAGAGAATGTATGGACTCTTTACTCAAATCTCATCTGTTGTTATTTACACAGTTTTGCTGGCTGGATTTGATAAAAACTACTTTTGTTGTGCATTTTATCTACATTGGAGGGACATAATTCAAATCCTTAAATGGGGGGAGGCGAGGTTCAAATGTCTACTTTCAGAACATTTGATGTGCACATGAAGGCCCTTGGAGTCTATGTCCCTTCAACTTTTGGCAAAAGGGTATATGGTCAACCTCCTACAACAACCTCGTACAACCTCTTAGTGACATTGTAGCTTCCAGTAACCATTCGTCTTCCACGTGACTTTTAGCAAGTCTTTGTGGTTATGTAACCACCAAGGGGGTTATGGAACTACCTACAACCTTTAAGGCAAGAGCCTCCAAGGAGGCCCTCCTCGGACTACTAAAGTGGTGCAAATGATTCAGTCTATTATGCCTTAACAATCCTTCAGTGATCATCAACCTCCTGTGATACCTCCAGTGTCTCCCACAACAAGCCTAGGCGTCTGACACTACACGCCAATGCCTTAGGAAGCACCTCCTAAAAATGCCAACGGCATCCTTAGTGCAAGGTAGTGGCTCTTCTCTAGATCATGTTTTCTAGACCGATTCTCAAGGCATCTACGGTAGGCGCCTTGTCGGTCTATAATTGTACACTTGTGGCGACATCCCTGTAGCTGTTTGAGGGAACTCTTCATTTAATTCTCCAAGTTATGTACCAATTCCTAGAAATAGTTTAGATTATTCAGTGCACGACTTCTATCTAGATTTTAGTCATCACAAACATCCACCTTCCAAAAATCTTGACATCATGCACAATATGAGACAATGCGGCATTGATCACCGATATAAAACCCCTTATACTTATACCCCTTGTTAAGACATTGCACCATGAAAGATTTGTCCTTTAGGAGTACACATTTTGTTTAGGTTACCAAACTTCATTTTCACTGCGAATTTGCTACCCAATGTAAAGTTTTGAAGCTAAAGTATGCATAAAATATAAACACTTACATGATTATACTTTGTAGGATTCTCCATTCAAATGGGTAACATGAGTATTAGTACACATTCCATTTTTCCTTTTGGAAATGCCTTAATGGATTTTTGGATTTAGGGAACAAAAAGTTAATAAATTTAAGGATTTTTTAACTATACTTTTATGTTTGAAAGAAATAACAAGAGTTCATATCATTTTTCTCAACACACATATCACCATACACAAAACAAACATGAATTTAACCGAATTTCAAGTGTTGTAAAATTTTATGGATTCTATTCCGTTAGTATCATTTTTACGTGAAACACAAAGAACTGGCCTGAAAAATGAATATATTGGCTGCCCTTTGTCAGGGACTACAAGTAATGGACCAGATTAGCACATTTAATATTTAACATGAACCTTACATCACAATGTTCTTTTTGAAACAATAAAGATGTTTGTTGTGTATGAAATACTAAATATTTTGTCAACAAATAGGGATGTCATATACCCTACTACCAGCTAAATTCGGATAAAAATTAATTACCCTTGGGCTCGACCCTGTTGCATAATTAGCTTCCACCTTGTAGCCAGTGTGTAGAAATTCATTCCAAAATAAGTTATGAAGATAAGCGGCCTCAATTCATGCTGGCACGAAGCTCTCAAAGGGGGAAAAGCAAGAAACATATACCCTAATCACTTGATTTTGGTCGTTAGCATGCACATTTGTTGTAATCTTCTGAACTAGTTGTTTGAAATAATCGGCCACAGTTGTTTGAAATAAACCAAAAAAAAATCCACCACAAATGACTATTTGAATCTACGCGGCAGTACGGTAAATATACATGCTAAGTCATGTTGCCACTTCATCAGGAATTATGTTTCAAACCTCGAAAGGACTGCCACCATACCAATCTCAATGGACACCTCAAACTTGAAATAATGGGAGAACGTGCAAATAACGTTTATGGTGAAAATGTGCCTTGAAAATATGCAACTGTTATATGATTGAAAACGTGTTTCCATGGAATAATTTTATACCCTTGAGTTTTTTTCAAGGCCTTTATTAACCACATTGACAATGGGCGAAAATCGGTAATCACTTTGTGATGGGTTTACTTGTCTTGTGAAATAGATTGAATTCTCTCATCTCATTCATTTCTAGGTTCTACAAGATTTCAAAGTTTGTGTACCATAGACAATTATGAGTCATGTAAAAATATAGGTTTTTCATGACAAAATCGAAAAATAATGCTACTGTCCCTTTTATAGCATGATTCATGATGTTGGTTCGGCTAAAAACTAATTTGAGCATAAGCATAAACATCCTCATTTGGTTACATCTTCTGATTGGTGCCTTCCATCCTTTGGCACTTTGGCAAACAATGAGAAGAAATCAAGTGCTAAATCAACCATTGGGATGTTTTGTGCAATAAATATAACATTATTTTAGCTATCATGAATCCATGCCAAAATAGACTCAACAAAATGTTCCAAAAATGAAAAATATTCTGAAAACATCTTTACACGAAACTAGTTTCCATTCATAAGTTTTTACACAATTTTTGAAATGTTGAAATAGTCCATAACGCACTATAATATGTTTTAAGCTATGATGAAGAAGCATATAAAAACATTCAAAAAATTCAATCATATACCCAAAAACTATTTAAAATGCATGAAAAGATGATAAATTATTGAAATCCATAAGAAGTGTCAGGTTTCAAGGACAAAATAACTTGTATCTCAATCCTTTTTTACTTCTTCAATCAATTGGATACCTCATCCTTTCATTATTCATTTATGTATTTTATAAATGATGTAGATCCAAATTATGGTAAACATCATCAAATGTCAACAAAATCGAACGTATCAAGAACTTCATTAATGTAGTCCCGACTCCCACACCAAATAGGAAATAACCAAGGCACAATACGTTGATTTGTAAGGATTCTTCAATATCACCATAAAGGAACTAGAAGGACTATGTCATTTACTAGAGAAGATGAAATGCATGTTACAAGAGCATTGTTCCTTTGGAATACCAAGGAAATGAAGATGAATGGATTGAAAAATAGTAGTAGCTATGATTGACTCGTATTTTCTAATGTGCTAAGTCATTATGTACAGTTCATGGGAAAATATCTTTTATCGAACTTATATGTTTTATATATTGATTTAATGATTATATGATCCACTTACATGAAAGGCCCATCAAAAAATAGACTCTCATTAATCTTCCATCTAACCTATTCTACTAGGGCTAATTTATTTAAGTTCGTGGACTTAATTGTTTTTTCTAATCATTCCAACAAAGCAAACCCCTTCCAAGGCTATGGATATTTGTGCCAAGTGTCCCATTCTTGAATATTGGTTTTCATATGTGAGAATTCTTTCGCTTCTAAGAAGATTCCATCAATGTATAATCTCTTACTATGGTACTGTACAAGCCACATGACCACAGATATTACAAGTACATTGTGCGAAATTCTTACTTCTCTTCTTGTATTAATTAGATTTAATTTTCTCTAACTAAATAATGAATATCATATAAATTTTGAAGATCATAAAAATGAGTTTTAATGTTTTCTTCCCTCTTGATATTTGCATTTTTCTTATTTTTTATGTACATTTTTGGCATACAAAATCTCTACTACATTGGAAACAACTATCTCACATATTTTTTTTTGTTAGCCAAAATTCAAATAATATTCCACAATTCTCGCTATTTACAGCCCCACTAACTTCAAAGCAAGAACAAACTTGATTTTTTGAAAATTTTTGTTTCAATTTTATGTAAAAGCATAAATTACTTGGATCAAAATGTGTATGAATCATAAAAACATATAGTGGAAAAACAACGTGTTTATGAAGAATTACCTTGGCCTTAAAACTATATATCAATAGATGTATTGGAAGGTGAACATACTTATGAACATGGAATTCTAACCAAAAGTAGTACGTATTACATATAATCTATGATAACGAAAAAATAAAAAAAAATACCTGGTGTGTGGGTTCTACTTACATTAAATTATGTTTATGATGTTTGAAAACTTTTTCCATGTAGGAATACACTTTTTCATACACAAACGTTTGAGTGTATGGAATGAGGATGATTAACCATGAATATGTCTTTGGTGCATGAAATGAAGCGGCAAGGTGCTTGGACCATCATGCACCTTGAAAAATCACAAAATCCTTTATCAAGGTGTTCATGATTGTTGAAGGGAGGGGTGTGTGTAGGGTTGGATTTGGGGGTTTGAGACACCCCAAGTGTAGAACAGGAGTTTCTTCGGCCTCTCTAACGCCATGCTCATTAGATTCTTAAAAAGTTTTAAAAAAAACCTCAACATTGAATGGAATACAACGTAAAGTTTGAATTTGTTTTTTCTAAATTAGCGTTGGATTGTGTGCCTTGAAAAAAATGAATAAAAATTTTGAAATGGATGTATTTGCTCCATCGTGATGGAGCGATGACCCTTTTTTTTATGTTCAAAAACATTTTTCAAAAATTAGGGTTCAATGAATTTTATGGGCTCCGTGTGTGTTAAGTATACAAAACTCTTAATCGTAATGCGGGATTTGTGTGTTGAAAAACATGAGAACGGAAAAGGGGTTAGTCCTACATCCTGATCACGTAAATAATTAAGGGTCACTATGTCGTGAATTTCACATGACTCTCCAGGCCATGCTCAATTATCGAAGAATTTAACTGATTGAGCATGAAGAGCGAGGATCGGAAATATCTTCCGACTTTTGAGACAAGGATGTGCGAATTCAAGTTTTTCCTGTGTGGGAATTCCATCATTTTTCTTGGTTTCCGGTTATGCGAATGTTTAGCATCATAAACAAATCGACAAGCGAACATTGCATGGCGAGCATGGAGTCTTTCGTGGTAAGACTCCTCTAATCTTGAGGGAGTTGCATCTCCTCCGGCACTGTATGCTAATTATTTGGTTTAATTGCGACCTGCAGAGTTGGGTAACTAATGTAGTTCCGAATAATGAAGTCTGGTTTTATCATTCTAGAATATTGAGTATGCTAATATTTTGTATTTGTCTTAGAATTAGCAGTTGCATTGAAAGGGAACGTGAGAGAGCCAGAGTGTCAGGGAGGGGATAGAAATAGAAAAATATAGAAGAGTAGAGAGCGAGAGAGGGGAAGATAGAGAGATTGAGAGAGAGGGAGTGAGAGAGAGAGAGGGAGAGAGAGAGAGCGATAGAGAGAGAGAGAGGGAGGAGTGAGAAGCGGTTGAGGAGGAGGGAATTAATATACAGAGCAATCAATGTTTTAGATTGGGAAACAATAGACGTATTGGCAGAAAAAATTTCCTTGGCACTGTCTTGGGTTTCAAGAAGACTTTTTTTTATATACCCGGGGTGTTTCCTAAAGTTTGAAAACTTCCACAGAGCGGCGACTGTAGAAAGGCCGCAATATGATAGCCGAGATTGAGGCTTTACGTCTGATAATCGTAAAGCCTTGAAATGTTTTTCATGAGAAGCATTCTCTATATATTCTCTCCTGACCTGCTTGTTCTGGGGAGACATCCACCAGTGGCTATCGCGAAGTGATGCGATTGACCTAGCTGCTTTTCATCATGTCATTCGATTTCACTCATCGTTAATATTTAGATAAAGATCCCCAAACACTCTTGTCCGAAACAGGTTCCCCAAACACGCTTCGCAATCTCATGCGATGATTAACCGCATATTCGAATCGCAGGTAGAGGCGGAACAGCGAAGTCCTAATCCGCGTCAGGGTACCGCGACCGTGTCTAGAGACGTGTCTTCTAACTATGGCGACTTAAGCCGCGTCACCAGTCGGAATGGGCTCACGGCTAAGTCCTCGGAGACGTGGATTGGAGCTTTTAAGACAGAAATCCAACTCCGCAAACCCGGCGAGTAAGAGAATAAAAAACAAGGAGGGTTGAATTTGCGAACCTGACGGTTTGCAATAGAGTTCTCGCAGCAAAGAATACTCTCTACGAACAGAAGAAAAGAACCATGCACTGCCATTCAACGGTCAGAATACAACAAAAAAAGCCGCGCCAGGCAGCCCTACAACTGTGTTCCAGAATAGCATTTTTAAAAAACGACAAGACAAAAGCAATTTAGCGAAACACAGATCTCAATCTGAAGCAAAAATGATCGAAAACAAGAAGAAAAGTACATTTGAATCAAAGTAATTGGTAAACATGTTATTATAAAGTGAAAAAACTCAATTCATAACAACTTTTATTATAATTTTGAATCATTATGCATAGTTCCAATAGATAAGACTTTCCTTTAACATAGACACAAGGTAGGAATTCATGAAATCAGTTTTAACTCGAAGAATATAAACATATTCTACCAAAGGCTGCAATGAAGATGACATTAAAAATTCCAAACAATAGCCAATGAATACACAAAGAACGAATTTGTTCTTGCATTTGTCAAAATCGATTGCTCTCTCATTTTATTCAATAATATAAATATGACATATTTCAACATGATTTCTTCATCTATCCTCACTAAGTACTAAAAGATGGAAAATATGTGGATTTCACCATTACTAAATGGTTGAATCAAGTAAAAAAGATACATTAATTTCTTAAAGAGTAATAATAATTACATTATTATGATTAACATCATGAAATTAATCCATAAAAATGAAAATCAAAATGTTTCAACGGAGTTCGAAAATATTTCAATATTGAAATCCAAAATTATGTCTACATATACATTTATGTCTATTTTTATAATACCTTCAGCCATGTATATAATTACATTTACATCATTATCTATATTATATATATCTTATGCTATAGATGAGCATATAGACATGGATAAAGATATAGATATAACCATAGAAATAAAAATAGATATAGAGATTGATATATCTATACATATAGATACAGATATAGAAATACAGTAAATATAGTTATTCATGGATATATATATGTAGATCTAGATATTCATATATATATAGATAAATATATAGAAATAGATATAGATATAGATACAGATATAGACATAGATATAGATATGGATATAGATATATATCTATATATAGATATAGATATAGATATAGATATAGATATAGATATAGATATAGATATAGATATAGATATAGATATAGATATAGATATAGATATAGATATAGATATAGATATATATATAGATATAGATATAGACATAGATATAGATATAGATATAGATATAGATATACATATACATATACATATAGATATATATATAGATATAGATATAGATATAGATATAGATATAGATATAGATATAGATACAGATATAGATATAGATATAGATATAGATATATATATAGATATAGATATAGA
>SZWC01001897.1:182066-252407 GCA_023375785.1 Penium margaritaceum
ATATGTATATGTATATGTATATTTATATGTATATGTATATGTATATGTATATGCATATGCATATGTATATGTATATGTATATGTATATGTATATGTATATGTATATGTATATGTATATGTATACGTATATTTATATGTATATGTGTATGTACATGTGTATGTGTATGTGTATGTGTATGTGTATGTGTATGTGTATGTGTATGTGTATGTGTATGTGTATTTGTATGTGTATGTGTATTTTTATGTGTATTTGTATGTGTATGTGTATATTTATGTGTATGTGTATGTGTACGTATATGTGTATGTGTATGTGTATGCATATGTGTATGTTTATGTGTATGTGTGTGTACATGTACATGGATTAATATATGTGTACATGTATATATATGTATTTGTTTTTTATATGTATTTTTATTTTTTTATTTCATGTATTTGTACGTGTGCACGTGTATGTATATGAATATGAATCTGAACATGCAGACCTGGGACTTTATTTTTGTTTGTATGGGTTCTTGGCTTGACTTCGCAGTCACAGTTCAGAGATTATATTGTCGCTTTATCCTTTCGGTTCGACCCTCTCTGTCGCTCTCGGGAGCTCGACACTAGGCGACGAGACCTTCATCGTCGCCGGGAGGTCGTGCGTGCGAGCTGTGGTCGTTTTTGTCGTTTCGACCCGGTCGACACGCCCCCTGCCCCCACTTTGTCGCGACCCCCGGCCCCCTGTCACACCACTGCCCGCCGGGGGCTGGCGCAAAAGCGCCGATCCTGGTGGATTCCGGCAGGTGGCAGCCACGATGGCCACGAGAGGTCGCGGATAGGCATTTGACAGAACGGCGCTTCCAGAATCGGAGTTTCCGCTTCACAAGGACCTAGTACACCACCGGGGAAAAACGTTTATAGGCGGTTGTGACCTCGCGTCAAAGGTTGGGCGAAAACGGGCACCTCTGGTCATTTTATCCAGTGCCGGCATCGATCCCATTTAGAAGGGCCCATTTATGCGAACTGCTTGGTTTGCGACTCGCATAGACGCGAAGTGCTTGAACCAAATCGCGACGATGGCAGGTACCTGTTTCGGTAGCCAGTAAACCAGAAATTTCGACTTTGGATTTTTATATCTAGTTTATGCCTATTTACAAGCCGCACATGTACCAGGACCTGCTATCATTGGAAACCATTATCACATGTTCTTCTCTACCGACCGAGTAGACATCGATGCTAATCGACAGCGACCTTTGTGTCTTTTCTGCAGGTTCGATGAAACTGGTCATAGGCACACCCGCATTTCTTTAATTAAGACGAACAGTACCCAAACATGACAGACCCGCGAGATACATCGAGCACGGATCGTGCGGAATCCGCGGCCGCCAGTGAACCCATCACATTTTTCGCGCTTCTCATTGGCCAGTGTGTTGTGTGGTGCATTCTTGGTTCGCCGGATGATGTTGGCATCGATGCGTCCGGCACTGGACAGATTGATGCCAACATCATCCGGTTTTCACCAACGATTCTCCATGTTTCTTTTCGCCGTACGTCATGTTGTACGTTCACCCCCCATCACACAGACATCCGATGGGAGGGCGCTTCTAAAATAGGGTTCTCTGAGTGACCAGGAGGTGGATCGGCAGCATCAAGGTACAAATCCCAGCGGAAGGTAGTCCGCGTCAGGAGGGGGGTCAAACACGGCACCCAACACAAATTTATCCCATTTAGAAATGTTTTAAGCTTAGTCCTGCCCGATGACCCACATTTCTCATGACTAATAAGGTTTTCCAACAGGTTTTAGGGCAAACTTGTGCGCGATGACCAGCCGCCATGATTGGCTACGACGACGATGGCAGGTATATATGACAAGAGCCACATCCAAAAGCTACTTTTCCATATACGTGACGGTCAGCAAATGACCGATACACTGATATGGCCGGCTAATCTGACCTAAGCCATACTCCGATGTAAAATCAGAGCCTCCAGCTGTAGGCAACGATGACGGCGCGATTGCAACGGGCGCGCTATTTCTGAAACTCTTCAGAAATGCTTTATTCTCTCGTCGAGTTGTCATCAGCTCATCAGCATCGACCATGGTTTAGAGAACAGGACCTTCGATCAAACTTGAGGGGATATAAGACGGTCAGAGCCATCCGCTAAAAATTTTGGAACTCTAAAAAGGTGAGACGGCTAATCGAGCCTGGGCGTGAAAACGACTGCCCAGCCGGTCAGGTCGGCGTACGGTGTCAACCGCCGTTACCATGGCGGAGCTTCCGGTAGGCTAGGAAACTAGGTAGCTTTAAATACTCTTCCTCCAGACGGACCCGACGTATGTGCTACAGACAAGGCCCAAACAAGGATTATCTGATCAATTTTTTCCAGGTTTTAACTAAGATAAACGTTTCCGCAGCGACGACCTGACCAGTCGCCATGACTGGCTACGACGACGATAGCAGGTATGTATAACAAGAGCCAGATCCAAAAGCTCGTTTTCCAAATACGTGACGGTCAGCGATGACCGATAGATTGATCTGGCCGTCTAATCTGACCTAAGCCATACTCCGATGTAAAAAAAAGAGCTTCTAGCTCTAGGCAGCGATGACGGTGCGATTACAACGGGCGCCATGTTTCTCAAACTTTTCAAATATGATTTATTCTTTCGTCGAGCTGTCATCAGCTCATTAGCATCGACCATGGTATAGAGAACAGGACCTCCGATCGAACTAGAGGGGAGATAAGACAATCAGAGCCATCACTAAAATTTTTGGGACTCTACAAAGGTGAGACGGCCAATCGAGCCTGGGCATGAAAACGACCGCTCAACCATTCTAGTCGGCGTACGGTGTCGACCACCGCCTCCAAGGCGGAGCTTCCGGTAGGCTAGGAAACCAGGTAGCCTTAAAAACTCTTCCTCCACACGGACCCATCGCATGTGCTAAAGATAAGGCCCAAAACAGGATTATCTGGTCAATTTATACTTTTAACTATGACCTTCCTTGTCCCAAAAATGTGAATCATGAACAATCGTGAATGTAGTGCCCAATTTCGAAAAATCCTTCAATTTATCTGTGTAATTCATTCATGATTCTAGAAGAATGGGAATATTTTGATTTCCTTCTAAAAATCATGACGTTTGTTTCTCTTTATATATTTGGCAAACCATCATTCTTTGCTCATGAATGATAACTTCATTCACTTTTGTCTGTTTTTGTCACCGATTTACATAATATCAAAGCATGTTCTTGCTTTTGACCGGTGATGACACAAGGAAACCTATTTTTACATTCAAGTCCGACGTCATGTTGTCCAAACAAAAACTTCGAATCATTGGATCCATCCATACAAGCAACCATGCATGACTATGGTCGAGTGGTGCTCCAGTTTATGCAAAAAAAATAATGACACGTGGGAAATCGCATGCTAGAATGAAAAAAGTGAGTCTTATGAGGTCGGCTCCTTTTCTTCAAAGTTTGGAAATCTAGTGTTTACCATGGGCATGCTTCTCTCATTAAATCCATTGTGCTTCTAATCTACTATGTGAGGGATAAACTAATAGAATTCTCTTGGTTTTCTCTACTTACCATTCACACGTGAATTAAATCATAACATCATTCCATCTCAGCGGATGTGTTTGAAACAAGAGAATTGACCATCACGATTGTTTCAAAACACCGTTGGTTATCATTATTATTATAGACAATCATCATGTGTAGACTACCTCTTAAACGAGAGAAAAATCAAACAACGCGCAAGATGTACAAAGACTTATGGCCGTAAGATCGTCATATTGCATGATAAGTAAACGATTTTTGGATTGAAGGGAACATATTATCAAATACGAAATATGAATGAAGGTACACGAAGCCAGTAAAATGATAACACAACATACGCACAAAGGGGAGCTTATAAATCTTGCAAGGTTCTTCTTTTGGCACCCCTGTTACTCACACCATGACATAGTTACATATATTGTCTGTCATGAGACACGGAACAAAGGAAGCAAAGGTGAAGCAATTGTCCTCATTTTTTTCAGTCTCAAGAGGTCTAGGAAAATAAGGAGATGTTAGTCTAAAGTGTCTGTCATAAGGATAGGTCGAACATCAACCCACTCATGAGTGGGTTGATGTCAATTTGGCCGGCCAATCCTTATGATGGACAATTTGAGACAAAATTTGTGTCTTCTTGTTTGTAAATAATAGTTTATCAAGTATCAAGAATGTTATGAGAGGATCAATTGTTTCCATCAAACACTCCGAATAAATTTTCCCTTCGCAGGATTGTGTTGGTTATTTGGCATTCTCACACGGTGACCTTTGGCCTCATTGCACACTCTTGGTTTTTGTCTCACATCCCTCACTTATACTCTGTTGTTTCCTCCCGGCTTGTGTACATCGGGGTGATGATGACTGACGGCGAGACGCGACGCTGATGGAGTATCATCTGGTGGAGCCGACGTATGCGGAGGCTTACACGCAGTTCGCTGGAGCCTCCTCCCTCCTTCGTGCTCAGCTCCATCGGCAGACCTCCTCGATGGTCGTGCCGCCAGCAAGCATTGTCGCTGCATATGTTGTCTGCACCCTTCCAGCGTCGTGTTTGACTGCACTATTGCGTTCGCAGCGCCATGTCATGCCCTGGGTCCAAGTTTCATGATATCCTGGCATTGTTGGTACCTGGGGTTAGTATAGATGCTACCTGGATTTAGGCAACCATAACTCCTCACTATAATTTTTCTAGCTGATTCTCACCGTACGACTTCATTCGTAGCATGCGTATTATGGTATGGTCCAATTTTTAGGCAAAATGGACATCGCTCGAGTTTGGGCCGTCAGCCTTCTGGCAGGGCTCATCAAGAAAACTTGCATGTCTGAAAATAAAGTTATTTTCTGATTGGTTGGTGAACTGAGTGACAAGTGCTACAGAGCTAGGGGAGGCTAGTTCTTGGAGGGGTCTCCCATAATGTCTCATTTTTCACTCCTAATCAGTTACTTCCAGTTTTCAGCTACTTTCTGGGGCTAACACTCGCGCGCACGTTTCTAAGTAACAAACCCAGAGCACTTAGACTTAGACTCAGGAGCGGCAGACTGAAGGGGCACCAGACTAAGCAACGAGCGTGAAACCCTACATGCTGCATCAACATCACTGCTGCCCCAACTTGCTGCGTAGGATTTCGAGCTTGGTATCAGAGCCGGAGCGCAGCAGCAACAGCAGAAGACTGGCATATAGGTGCCAGACATCGACGGCGGACCCCCATACGCGCCAGTGCAGGGGAAATGCTGCCAGAGGTTTTCTGGCAGCATTGACCAACCTGGTGGCGGTGTAAAAGAATTTCCCCATGGCCACTGGGCCAGGGAAAACGTTACTGGATTTTTTCCGACAGCATTGACCCCCACGCGTGACACGAGGAGGTGAGTGGCCAGCAACTTCACGCATCACAACAATGACACACGTGGACCAGGTGTGACCATGCTGCAAGCAATAACAATAGCAGCAGCATGCAGCCAATACTAGGTGTGATTAGTAGCAGCAGTGGGCAACAGTACCAGCTCGTAGCAACAACAGCCTATAGCAGCTTGCAGTAGCAGCAATGCGCAATAATAGCGAGTAATATCACCAACGAACAGCACCCAGCAGTACCTTGCTGCAGGAAGCAGTAGCAGCTGTAGCAGTGGCCAGCAACGACCTATAGTAGCAAGAGCTGCAGCTCGCAACAGCAATAGCTGCGGCTGCTGTTGCTCATAGCTCGATGCCTGCAACGATCAGTGAGCTGCGAGCAACGAGCTTGCTACTTGCAACCTGTAGCAAGCAGCGAGCAGCGAGGAGCGAGCTCGCTGTGAAGACCAAGGAAAAAAAGAAAATGGGGGAAGAAGAAAAGTTCCCCACCCCACAGGTGACTCTGCAACGGCTACATCTGCCACCACGGCCACTACAGTAACCATAGCAACTACAACAGCATGTAGCAGCTCAATAGCAGCAGTAGTAACGTCTACTACAGCAGTATCAGTATCAATATCAATAGTAGCAGTAGTAACTGTAGTAGCAGACTACCAGTAGTAGCAACAGTAGCACCAGTAGCAGTAGTAGTAGTAGCAACAGTACCAACAACAGCCGCAGTAGTAGCAACTGTAGCATTTGTAGTAACCACCCTCCAGCTGACACAGTAGCGGTTGCAGCAACAACCACTACCAATATCAGCAATTTTTCAGCTGACGTCATTGTTGACATCACTGTGGACGTCACCAACAACAAAAAAACAACCAAAAGTAACAACTCCATAGATAAGCAGCAACAGTTGCTAAAGTCAACCATCCCAGGCTCACATCACTGCTGACATCACTGTTGACATCAGCAGCACACAAAAAACAAAAAATGGTGGAACAAGGAGGGCCAACAAAACACTATGGCTACCAGCCATACTGGGGAGGGATCCTCTTCTGTTGGGGGGACCCCTAGACCCCCTTTTGTACAGCAGCAGCAACAACAGCAGTTGCTGTAGCAACATCAGCTACTGTAGAAGCAGCAGCAGCAACAACAACAATAGTAGTAGTTGCAACAATAGTAGTAGCAGCCACAGCAACAGTAGAAGCAGCAACAAAAGCAACAATAGCAGCAACATCAACATTAGTAGCACCAACACCCTACAGGCTCTTTCGTCGGTCATTTAGACTCAATAGATCAAGTCACCACTTTACGCCAGCTGCTCGCAATGCTTACACAATAGCTAGCGGCACTATAGCTGCTGCCACCGCCGCCGCTGTAGTAGCCGCAGTAGTAGCATCAGCAACCATCGCCTCAATAACATCAGTAGCCGTAACAGCAGCATCAGCAGTCGCCGTCGTTGTAACAGCAAGAGCCACTACAACAGCCGCACCAACATTAGTAAGCACCATTTGTTCCACTCAAGTACACGAGCCCTGCGATCTCCTATGCCACGCAATACTTGGCACGGCAACATACCCAGCTCCAACAACAGACGGTGACATCAGTCCTAGGCCCTACTCTCGGTGACGTCAGTCCTAGGCCCTACTCTCGATGGCCGCAGGCCAAAGGCCTTGAAAACGTTGCTGTCGCCACTTCAAGCTGGCGACCAGTTCCGAAGCTGGGAGCTCAGCTTCCAGATCTGGGCACGCAACAAGGGCCCGTGGCCTTACTATGTCTTGCCCTTCGACTCCAGCCAAGCTGACCAGGTCTATGACGCCGGTCGTGCCATACGTGCCCTCATCCATATGGCCCCTCCAGTCGCACTCCTCACCCTTGAGCCCTTCCTCGGTGACCTCACCACTGGCGCCCTCCCTGGCCCGGCAGCAGCCTGGCACGTACTCACGCGCCCTCATCGCCTGTCTAGTGACGCTGAGATAAGGGTGCACACCAAGCCAGAATCGCGGTTCTGGAGAGGGAACCGGATTCATGAGCCAATCTGTAGGTCAGAACCGGGACCGCGGTTCCCAGACTGGAACCGCGGTTCTTGGGACTCGCGGGTCTGGGCCCATGTGTTTCGCGATTCTGATTGACATGGAACCGAGAACACTAAGGTTGTAGAACCGGACGTCACGGAGTTGGAGATTTGCGGTTTCTTGGGTGTCGCATTTGTAGACAGGCATGTTACTACCAACTTGTGACATGATTTACTCTGTGTATATTGTGACAAGTTTCTCATAGTATTTGTGGACACTTTTCTCATCATGTTGTCTGTACATTTGTCCATGTCCACATCCCAGACAATGTGTGGGAGATGGCAGGTTACTGCTCATGTATGTGCCAGTCATGTACTTGTTAAGTATGTTCTCTTAACACATTTATGACATAATGTCACTGGCACTAGTGTTCTACTCACTAACACGGTTTCCTCCTTTTTCCTTAGGCAAGCAATAACTCTTTCTCATGAACATCATCATTGAACAGCCATTACACATTAACAGTAAGTGAAAGTAGGAGAGATTGGAATGACAAGAAATGGAATTGTAGAATTGGAACTTGTACATTTGCAATGATTAGGCAGTGGACAGAGAATGGACCATGGCGATTCAAAGTGTTCATAAGGGCGGGGCCATGGTGAACCCGCCCCTCACCCCCCTACCCCACTGTCCAACTGCCACAACCTAACAGAGAACTGGGTTGAATGACAAAGTGTCACACAGTTTCCACAAGTAAACAAGGAGCTTTCTAGTCTAAGTCATCTCTACAACATCGTCGTCATCTCCAAGGTTGAACTGCTGCAGGGCATTGGCGGCTTCATCTCCCTCTCCATCGTCTTCGACGTCATCGTCGTCATCGTCGTCGTCGTCCTCCTCTGCTTCACCACCCTCAGCACCCTCCTCCTCATCACTGCTACTCCCCTCTGCAGTTGCCAAAGCCAGCGTTGTCAGGTTGCACATGGCACGGCGACGTGTTGCACAACGCTTCACCTTATCTGCATTCTCAACCTCCTGTAGTTGAACAGAAACTGTACCATCAGGGGCAACAGGAAAGTCAACCAGGACAAGATCATTGATCCACTTTTTCAGAGTTAGAACGTCCTACACCATCATGTCACTGAGGGAATGACGAATGTCAGTGACTACACGGCCCTCAAGACTGAATATGCGCTCGCTAGGAGTGCTGGTGGCTGGCACTGCAAGCAAGTCAGCATCAACAAGTGCAAAGGTGGGGAACTTGACAAGTGAGTCACGGAAGTAGTGGAGAATGATCTGCCTGCGGCCAAGCCGTGGCTCCTTCTTCCACTCCTCCACCTCCAGCTCAAGTGTGTCGGGCTCACGCTGAACAGGAGTGGTGTCTGGCTCCTCAAACAGCTCTTCCATTGCATCCTCAAGGGCTGCCTCCACCATGGATTTCCGGGCCCGTGACTGCCGGCCCTTCTTTGCTGCTGCGACAGGTCCGGACAGTGGTGAAGTGACAGCAGCAGCACCTTGAGCAGTGACAGCAGCAGCACCTTGAGCAGTGACAGCAGCAGCACCTGCACCACTGACAGCACTCTCTGCAATAGAACGTGACGGGGTTGCAGCAGTCTCTCCGACAGTAGTGACTCCAAGCTCCTCTTCCATGTTTGAAGCTGCTGTTGCAGTAGCCACAAGTGCAGCCTCCGCCACTGCTTCTGTTGCAGGCGCTTCCGCTCAACGGTGCTCCAGCACACGGCTGTAGTAGGGCTTCAGCTCCTCAACCATCTTCACTTCCAGCTCCACAGCGGACCGGATCCCCATGAGCTTGTGGAAACGCTCGAAGAAGCGGAACCGAAAGCGTGGATCCACTGCTGTGGCGACCACGTGGCGTACAATGAGCTTCTTCACGTACTTCTCCACCTGCAATCAGACACACCAACAATAAACCCGTAGTTAGTATTGTGCAAAGTAAACACATGCAACAAACGCAACGTTGCAAAACCAGTGTTGCAAATACCTTCTCAACCACGGCCTTGAAGCCGGGTTTCAGCTCCATGAGGAGGCGCTCTGTCGCGTCCACCTCCTTCTTCAACTGCAACTTCTTCTCGGCAACGCCAACCTTCACCTGCCAATGATGCATCTTACCCATGATCACCGTGAAGAACGGGATGACCAAGGACAAGGTTGGGTATTGCTGGCCGCTAATGGCCTCCGTGAAGCCCTTGAAGGGCTTCAAAATGGCGGTCACAAGCGCCAGCAGTTCCCACCCATTGCCGCTCGGCTTCGGCTGCGGGGCCTTGGCTGTCAACCACGTCTACAACACGTTTTTTATGTGCACAACCCTTGTGCACATATCCAGAGTGCTGTTCCACCTCGTGGGCGTGTCCACGTGCAACTGCAGGTACTGCACACCGGCGACTGCACACGCGGCCTCTAGCGACGCTTCACGCTTCGCACTGCGGTTCACGAACGAGCAGATGTGGCGCGCAGTCCGCAAGTGCTCCTGCAGGGAGCTCTTGTCAAGAAAGTCTTGCACAGCCAGGTTCATGGAATGCCCCATGCACCCGATGTGCCCGGGCTTCTCGAAACTGTCGTTTTGCAAAACGAGTAAGTTGTCAATCATGGAGTCATTCATGGAGTCGTTGTCAACAGTGAGGCAAAACAACTTGTCCCACAGTCCCCACTCTTTTAGTGACTCGGAAACAGCCTGAACACGTTCTCAACATTTGCAGTCTCACTGATGGATGGAAAGGCAATAGCAATGCTCTGCATCTCCCAGTCTGTGATCCAGTGGGCGGTGATACCCAAAAACTTCACGTAAGCATCAGATTTCCACCCATCAATGGTGAAGGACACCCCACTCTTCACATCCGCCAGCATAGTGCTCAAGCGCTTGCGGTATGCAGCGGCACCAAGGCGGATGAGGCGTGCAATGGTCATGCGGCCTGGCAGAATTGCAAGGGGGTTGGCGTGCAAGAAGGCGCGCTTCAGCCACACAGACTCCATGGAGAGGAAACTGATGTTCTTATCCACAACATGCTTCCACAGCAAGCACAGAAAGTACTTGCGGTTGAACATGATTCCAACACCGGCACATGACCTGGCAAGGACGCTGTTGGAGCCGATGACGAGACTCACGGTGTTCATTGCAGCGGTGGTGGCCGACGTCAGCTTCTGGGCAGCCTCAAGCGTCTTCAACTCCTTCCACTTGGTTCGGTGGCTGCCCTTCAAATGCTTCCACATCCCGCTCGTTGCGCTCTGGTTCATGGCGTACGTCCCCTTCAAGCTGTTCTTCTTCCGCGGGCACAAGGTGCATGCCGCTCGCGGCTCTCCATTGATGATGACGTACTCAAAAACTTGCTACGTGACGCTCGGCCGTTTCTTTCTTTCATCCTCTGGTTTGGTAGCAGGCGTAGCGGGAGCCTTGTCCGCCGGTCTGAGTGCGTCTGGCCTGCTAGGAGACAGGGGCGTGCGTTGGGAGGGCCCGGTAGTAGCACGGGTCGGAGAGAGGGGCGTGCTCTGAGAGGGCCCGGCAACACTTGGTCGCTGCTCGCTAGCCATGGTGCTAAGTGTCAGCTGAGACACTCGAGTGACTCCGCTCGAGTCACTCGAGCGGAGTGCCGAGCGAGGGCTCGACACTAGAGAGTGAAGTGTCGTGCCGTCGGCGAAAAATCTAGTTGGCCGATGGCTCCTTTGCGGGCAGACCTGCCCGCAAAGGATCGATCCGTCGTGGCATCTTGGGTAGGTGCAGGGCATCTCTTGAGGGGTCAAAGGGGGGTGCTCCGAGTGTGTCTTAATGTTCGTGGCACGGTGTTTTGAACTGGATCTCCGGTGCATTTTCACCGCTCCCCACTCCCCCATCCTACCCAGCCTTCGTTCTGAACCGCGGTTCTGGCTCGGTTCCATAGCTCCGATATGGAACCGCGGTTCCCATACGGGAACCAGAACCGCGAGTCCGGCTCGCGGTTCCCATCATTTGGTGTTCACCCTTACACTGAGACCAGCCGCCTGCTCTGAGAGTTTACTTCCCTCCGCATGGTGGGGGACCAAGACAGTCACCTCCTATTGGTAGCACGTAGAGGACCTTCTACACCGCCTTGGAGACGTCGCACCACCCCCTCTCTCCGCGCTCCTGACCATCAAGCGTGGCACCACTGACCCCTTCTCCGACGTTTTTATTCACTACTCCAAGGGAGTCCCCACTGCGATGGCTGCCCAGGATACCCTCATGAGCTGGGCCTACAAGCTCTTCCACTGCATCAAGGAAGCTCGTCAAGAGTCACACATCCATCGCACAGAGTCCCTCCCCTCTCGGGCCATCGGCTTAGTGGCTGTTGCCGCTCTAGCAGCAGTAGCGTCTTCCGGCGCCTCCTCGTCTGGCAAGAAGATGAAGAAGGGCAAGAAGGGCAAAGGGTCTCAGCAACAGACTAGCGGATCAGGTAACGCTAGCCTCATCTTCCACAACGATTGCCAGTCAGGATACGGGTGGTATACGTATTTACTCCTGACCGACGAGGCTCGCGTCATCGCCACCATGCATCAGCACGAGCACCACCTTGCTACCAGTGTCGTGAACGTCGCTGCTCCTGCCGCATCTACGCCGCTTGCAAAGGCCCCACCACAGCCTCCTACGCAACCATCCGTGCCTGCTCCTCCGTCCCCGGCACCTTCCTTTTCCTTCTTGGACTCTTACACCGTCACACCACTGTCGGTCTTCTTCGTCAGACCCTCCGCCCATGAGTGTCAGCTAGAGTAGTTCATTGCCTTCCAGCTCAGCCTTCCTCGCCCTCATCCCAAAGGAAGTGCGAGTTGCGTAGTCGCTAGTTCCTCCCCACAGTGCATGACAAAGTCGGTGCTACGATCATGTCTTGTATCTTCGTCCTTCCCATCCTCTGCCATGCCTTGTCCTCCTGCTCCTCTTCGTGACGATGTCTCCTGGCTGGATGACTGGCACTCCCGGTTCACACCTCCGTCCACTTTGTCAGCGTCGCTCGACCATTGCCATGTGACTGTCAGAGATCTTGCCACACTGGTCCAGGATCCGTTAGCGACCTGGATCATGGAATGCAGGGCCACGCATCACATGACAGCCTCGCGCGAGGCTTTCAGTGTTCTTGGTCCCATCACCGATGTCACCGGGGTTCAGACGGGCTCTGATAAGAAACTACCCATTTGTGGTGTCGATGTCGTTCGTTTCCGTGGTCTAACTGGTGATGTCTTATTGACTGATGTTCTCTTTGTCCCTGGCCTTGAGCTCAACCTTCTGTCTGTCACTGCCCTTGATCGCATGCGCATGGATGTTCTGCATTCGAGTGGTGTGGACACTGTGTTGTTGCGTCCGTCCGGTCGTGTCACTTTGCATGCCACCACCCGTGGTAACTTGTGGCACGTACCGCGCATGTCGGCTTCTACCTCTATCTCCTCCTCGTCGGCCGATGCTGGCCACGTGTTTGTTACCAACATCTTGTCTTCGTAGCACACGCGTCTCCTACATCGCTGCCTTTGTCACGTCCACTCTGTCGCTGTTGACAACAGGCTTCGAACACAGCCGGCCACGGGCCTTGACTCAACCTCCTTTTCTCTGCCATGTCCCGCCGAGTACATTGATTGTGCTCAAGGCAAGATGCACCATTCCACCTACCCCCTCTCTGCCTCTCGAGCATCTGCACCGCTCGATCTGGTTCACTCTGATGTCATGGGTCACCTCCCAACAAAGTCAGTCCGAGAGCACGGTCGTTACGTTGTGACCCTTATGGACGACTATTCTCGCTATCGCTGGTTCATCTACCTTCGGTAGAAGAGCAATGTCCCTCTCACCATTTGGGACTGGCTTGTCCGCGCTGAAAGCGAGTGTGGTCACCCTCTCCGTCGCTTCTATTCTGATTGGGAGGGTGAGTTTTCGGGGGAGACCACACCCTTCCTTGCCTCCCATGGTGTCCATCATGAGACATTGGCGCCTTACACGCTAGCCGAAAACAGCGTCTCTGAGCGATGGAAGCGCACCATGGCCGACGCTGTCCGCTCCATGCGGGTCAAATCCTACATCTCTGACGGCTTCTACTTCGAGGCCATGACCTACATGACGTTGGATTAGGCATCAGATTCCCCACGGCCCCATTCCTCGTCAGTCCACCCCATACTAACGCTGGTGTGGAGAACGCGCCGACCTGCATATGGCCAGTGTCTCAGGTTGCATAGCCATAGTCTGGTTGCCTGCCCCATACCAGGGTGGCAAGCTTGAGCCTTGCAATCGTCCGTGCACCTTCCTTGGAGTCTCACGTCAGTCGAAGGCATGGCGCTTCTGGGATCCCACCCGACACTGCAACGTGGAGTCACGCAATACCCTCTTCTTAGAGGACCTATGTACCCTCGACCTCGTTTTCTCCTGCGCGTCTATGTTCCTCCCGTCGTGTGGGCAAGTGGTGGGTCCGTCCTCCATCGAGCAACGTCCGGGCATTCCATCGTCTGCGCCCGCAGGTGCGTCTTCGGCGATTGCCCCATGTGCATCTCACAGCCCCTCAGGGCCGACTGCCCCATCTGTTTCTTATAGTCCCTCATGGCTTGCTGTCCCATCTGTGTCCGCCAACCCCTCAAGGCCGGCTGCCTCATCCGCGTCTGAAAGTCCCTCAGGGCCGGCCGCCCCGTCCGTGTCTGCCTGCCCCTGAAGGCTAGCTGCCCCGTCCGTATCGGCGCACTACACACGTGGTCCGGGCGGGAGCCTTAGACCCAAGCCGACAGCGAGTACTCAGGCCACCTCCTCATGTCCTCTCACTCTCATGACCCCCTGTCATCCCACGAGGCTCCTCACCTTATGTCAGATCCACTCCCATGGTCGTGAGTGGGGACCCCGGCGCCAAGGCAATCAGCTTGGCCACACTGTGAGTCATCACCGATCTACATCCAAGATGTGTGACTCCTGTCGGGCTTCCTCGATGCGGAGGAAGAGCTCGTACGTCCAGGGCATGAGGGTACCCTGGGCAGCCATCACAGTGAGGATTTCCTGGGAGTAGTGAACGAAGATGTCAGAGAAGGGGTCGGTGGCGCGAGCTTGATGGTCAGGAGCGCGGAGAGAGGGGGTGGCGCGACGTCTCCAAGGCGGCGTAGAAGGTCCTCTGCGTGCTGCCGTTAGGAGGTGACCGTCTTGATCTCCCCCATGCGGAGGGAGTTAAACTCCCCGAGTAGGCGACTGGTCTCAACGTCATTGGATAGGCGATGAGGCCGCATGAGTATGTGCTAAGCAGCTGCCGGGTCACGGAGGGCGCCAGTGGTGAGGTCGCCAAGGAAGGGCTCAAGGGCAAGGTGTGCGGCTGGAGGGGCCAACGGGGACCAGGGCACGCACGGCGCGACTGGCGTGATACACCTGGTCGGCCTGTGTGGAGTCGAAGGGCAGGACATGGTAAGGCCACAGGCCCTCGTCCTGTGCCCAGATCTTGAAGGTGAGCTCCTTGCTCCGGAACTGGTCGCTAGCCTGAAGCGGCGGCAGCGGGGCTTCGAAGTCCTTTGGCCTACGGCCGGCACCGAGAGTGGGACCTAGGACTCACGTCACTGTTTGTTGTTGGCGCTCGATATGTTGCTACGCCAAGTATTGTGTGGCATAGGAGACCGTAGGACTCGCGTACTCGGGTGGAACAAACAGTGCTTGCTGATGTTGGTGCGGTTGCTGCAGCGGTTGTTACTGCTGTTACGGTGGTGGTTACTAATGTTGATGCTGCGGCTGCTGATACTGCTACTACGGCAAAAGTTGCTGATGCTACTACTGTGGGTGGTGCAACGGCGGTGGTGGCAGCAGCTATAGTGCCGCTAGCTGCTGTGTGAGCATTGCGAGCTGCTAGCGCAAAGCGACGAGCAGATCTGTCGAGTCAGAATGACCAACGACAGAGCATGCAGGGTCTTGATGCTGATCTATTGTTGTTGCTACTATTGTTGCTGCTGCTATTGTTTCTGCTGCTACTACTATTGTGACTGTTGCTGCGACTACTCCTACTACTGCTGCAACTGCTTCTGCTGCTGTTACGGTTGCTACTACCATTGTTGTTGCTACTGTCGCTGCTAATGCTGTTGCTACAGCTGCCGCAGCTGCTGTAAGAAAGGGGGGCTAGGGGTCCCCCCAATAGAGGAGGACGCCTCCCCACTGGGGCTGGTAGCCATATTCTTCGATTGTTCCTCCTTGTTCTACTTTGTCTTGTGTTGTTGATGTCAGCAGTGATGTCAATAGTGATGTTAGCCTGGGCTGGTTGACTTTAGCAACTGTTGTTGCTTATCTACCGAGTTGTTTCTTTTGGTTGTTTTTTGTTGTTGGTGACGTCAGTAGTGACGTCAGCTGAAAAATTGCTGACGTCAGTAGTGGCTGTTGCTGAAATTGCTGCTGTGTCAGCTGGAGGGTGGTTAGTGCCATTATTACAGATGTTGCTACTGCTGGTGCTGCTGCTGCTACTGCTACTGTTATTGTTGCTGCTGCTACTGACGGTGGTCTGCTGCTACCGTTGCTGTTACTGCTAATGGTGTTGCTACTCTTGATGTTGCTACGATTGCTACTACAACAACCACTGCTGATGCTGAACTGCTGCATGCTGCTACGGTTGCTGTGGTTGCTGTAGTGGCCGTGGTGGCAGGTGCAGCCACTGCAGATTCACTTGTGGGGTGGGCATTTTTCTCTTCTCCTTATTTATTATTTTTCCTTGGTCGTCATTGCGAGCTCGCTGCTCGCTGTGAGCCACAAGTAGTGAGCAGCGAGCTCACTGCTCGTTGTGCACTGCTTGCTACAAGCTACAAGTAGCAAGCTCACTGTTTGCAACTCACTTCTCGCTCTGGACAGCGGGCTTCAAGCAGCAACAGCTGCAGCTGCTGCTGTTGTGAGCTGCAACTACTGCTACTACGGTCTGCTGCTGGCCGCTGCTGCAACTGCTGCTCGCAATAGCAGCAACTACAGCTGTTGTTTCTCATAGCCCGCTGCCTGTACCAAGCAGTGAGCTACGAGCAACGAGCTCACTGCTTGTAGCCTGTAGCAAGCAACGGGCAGTGAGTAGCGAGCTCGCTGCTCGTTGCTCGCGGCTTGCTGCGAGCAGCGAGCTCGCTGTGACGACCAAGGAAGAAAAAAAGAAAGAGGCGGAAGAAAAAAATCCCCCACCCCACAGGTGACTCTCCAGCGGCTGCAGCTACCACCCACGGCCACTACAGTAACCACAACAACCGTAGCAGCATGCAATAGCTCAGGAGCAGTAGTAACAGTAGTTTCTGCAACAGCAATCGTAGCAGTAGTAACAGCAGCAACATCAACAGTAGCAGCAGTAGTAGCAATAGCTACAGCAGCAACAACATTAGTTGCAGTAGTAGTAGCAGCAGCTGCTGTAATAGCAGCAACCACCTCCAGCTGACACAACAGTAGCTTCAGCAACAGCCACTACTGATGTCAGTAATTTTCTAGCTGACGTTATTACTAACGTCACTATTGACATCAACAACAACAAAACAAAACCAAAGGCAACAACTATGTAGATAAGCAACCACAACTACTAAAATCAACCATCCCAGGCTAACATCACTACTGACATCACTGATGACATCAGTAGCACAAAAAAATGAAAAAGACAAAAAACGTAGAGCAAGGAGGGCCAAAATAACAGTATGGCTACCAATCCAAGTGGTGACGTGTCCTCCTCTGTTGGGGGGACCCCTAGCCCCCCTAGGGGGGGCTTGTAGCAGCTGCAATAGCAGCAGCTGCAGCATCAGCAGCGGCAACAATAGTAGCAACAACAACAGCAGCAGTAGCCGTAGCAATAGCAGCAGTAGTGGTAGTAGCAGTAGCAACAGCTGTAGTAATAGTAGTAGCAGCAGCATCAACACCAGCAGCAACAACAGCAAAAGCAGCAAGAGCAGCAACACCAACACCTTGTAGGCTCTGTCGTCGGTAATTCTGACTAAAAAAATCCGCTCGCCGCTTTGAGCCAGCAGCTCGCAATGCTGAAACAACAGCTAACAGCACTATAGCTGCCACCACTGTCGCCGCTACAGGAACCGCAGCAGTAGCACCAGCAACCACCACCACAGCACCAGCATTAGTAGCCACAGCAACAGCTGCAGCCACTGCCGGAACAGCAGTTACAGCTGCCGCATCAACCGCACCAACATCAGCAAGCACCGTTTGTTCTACCCAGGTACGCGAGCCCTCCGGTCTCCTATGTCATGCACTACTTGGCACTGAAACGTACCCAGTGTCAACAACAGACGGTGATGTCAGTCCTAGGCCCCACTCTCGGTGCTGTTCGCAGGCCAAAGGACTTCGAAACCCCGTTGTCGCCGCTTCAGGCTGGCGACCAGTTCCTGAGATGGGAGCTCAACTTCCAGATCTGGGCACTGGGCGAGGGCCTGTGGTCATACCAAGTCCTGCCCTTCAACTCCACCCAGGCTGACCAATGTATCACGCCGGTCGCGCCGTGCGTGCCCTCTTCCCTGTGGCCCCTCCAGGCGCACGCGTTGCCCTTGAGCCCTTCCTTGGTGAACTCACCACTAGCGCCCTCCTTGGCCCGGCAGCAGCCTGGCACGTACTCACGCGCCCTCATCGCCTGTCCAGTGATGCTGGCACTAGCCGCCTTCTCCGGGAGTTTAACTCCCTCCGCATGGGGGAGACCGAGACGGTCACCTCCTATTGGCAGCGTACAGAGGACCTTCTATGCCGCCTTGGAGATGCCACGCCACCCCCCTCTCTACGCTCTTGACCATCAAGCTCGGTGCCACCGACCCCTTCTCCGACGTCTTTGTTCACTAATCCCAGGACTTCCTCACCACGATGGCTGCCCAGGATACCCTCATGTCTTGGGAATACGGGCTCTTCCTCCGCATCAAGGAAGCACGTCAGGAGTCACACATCCATCGCACGGATTTCCTCGCCTCTCGGGCCGTCGCCTTTGTGGCTATCGCCGCCCTTAGCTTCAGTAGCGTCTTCTGGCGCCTTCTTGTCTCGCAAGAAGAAGAAGAAGGGCAAGAAGGGCAAAGGGTCTTAGCATCAGACTAGCAGATCAGGCAGGGCCAGCCTCATCTACCACAACTGTGGCCAGTCAGGACACGGGTGGTATACGTGTCCGCTCCCGACCGACGAGGCTTGAGTCATTGCCACCATTCGTCAGCACAAGCGCCACCGTGCCACTAGTGTCGTGACCGTTGCTGCTCGTACCACATCTGCGTCGCCCGTGAAGGGCCCTCCACAGCCTCCTTCGCAGCCGTCCGTGCCCGCTTTTCCATCCCTGGTGCCTTCATTTCCCTTCTTGGACTACGGTGCCATCACACTGCAGTCGTTCTACTTCATCGGACCCTCTGCTCGTGAGCGCCAGGTGGAGCAGTTTATCGCCTTCTAGCTCAACCTTCCTCGCCCTCATCCCAAGGGAAGTGCGAGTTGCGTGGTTGCTAGTTCCTCCCCACCTTGCATGACAGAGTCGGTGCTACAATCATATAATGTATTTTTGTCCATCCCGCCCTCTGCCATGCCTTGTCCTCCTGCTCCTCTTTGTGACGATGTTGCCTGGCTAGATGACTGGAACTCCCGGTTCGTACCTCTGTCCACTTTGTCAGCGTTACTCGCCTATTGCCATGTGACTGTCAACGACCTGGCCACACCGGTCCAGGATCCATAAGCGACATGGATCATTGACTCCGGGGCCACGCATCACATGACGGCCTTGCACGAGGCTTTGAGTGTTCTTGATTCCGTCACAGATGTCAACGGGATTCGGATAGGCTCTGGTCAGGTATAGCCCGTTTGTGGTGTTGGCGTCATTCGTTTCCGCGGTCCAGCTGGTGATGTTTTCTTGAATGATGTTCTCTTTGTCCCTGGCCTTGAGCTCAATCTCTTGTCTATTACCGCCCTTGATGGCATGAACATGGACGTTCTACATTCGCGTGGTGTGGACACTGTGTTGGTGCGTATGTCCGATCATGTTATTTTACATGACACCGCTTGTGGCAACTTGTGATACATACCGTGCCTATCCGCTTCTACCTCTGTCTCCTCCTCGTCGGCCGATGCTGGCCACGTGTTTGTTACCAAAACCCTGTCTTTGTAGTGCATGCATCTCCTACATCGCTGCCTCTATCACGTCCACTCTGCCGCTGTTGACAGCATGCTTCGAACACAACTGGATACAGGCCTTGACTCAGCCTCCCTTCCTCTGTCGTGTCCAACTGAGTGCATTGATTGTGCTCAAGGCAAGATGCACCATGCCACCTACCCCCTATCTGCCTCTTGAGCGTCCGTCCCGCTCGACCTGGTTCACTCTGATGTCATGGGTCCTCTCCCAACAAATTCAGTTGGCGAGCACGGTTGTTATGGCCTGACCCTTACGGATGACTATTGTTGCTATCGCTGGGTCTTCTGCCTTCGGTAGAAGAGCGATGTCCCTCCCACCATTTTGGACTGGCTTGTCCGCGCTAAACATGAGTGTGGTCGCCCTCTCCGTCGCTTTTGTTCTCATTGTGGGGGTGAGTTTATGTGAAATCCCACACTCTTCCTCGCCTCCCGTGGTGTCCATCACGAGACTTCGTCGCCTTACACGCCAGAACAAAACAACGTCTCAGAGTAATAGAACTACACCATTGCCGACACCGTCCGCTTCGTGTGGATCGAATCTTGCATCTCTGATGGCTTCTACTTCGAGGCCATGACCTACATGACGTGGGTCTGGAACCGGATTCCCCACAGACCTATTCCTTGTCAGTCCACCCCATACTAGCACTGGTATGGAGAACGCGCCGACCTGCGTCCGACCCGTGTCTGGGGTTGCGTAGCCATCGTGTGGTTGCCTGCCCCACACCAAGGTGGCAAGCTTGAGCCTCGCGATCGTCCGTACACCTTCCTTGGCGTCTCGCATCAGTCGAAGGCATGGCGTTTTGGGATCCCACACGACACTGCATCGTGGAGTCACGTGATGCCCTCTTCTTTGAGGACCTATGTCCCCGCGACCTCATTCGCTCCTGCGCGTCGATGTTCTTCCCATCATGTGGGAGAGTGATGGGTCCGTCCTCCATCCAGTAGTGTCCGGGCGTTCCATCGTCTGTGCCTGCGGGTCCGTCTTTGCCGACTGCCCCATCTACGTCTGAAAACTCCTTAGGGCCGGCTGCCCTATCTGTGTCCGACAGTCCCTCAGGGCCGGCTGTCCTATCCGTGTCTGCCAGTCCCTTGGGGCCGGCTGCCTTGTCCGCGTCCGACAGTCCCTCAGGGCCGGCCTCCCCATCCGTGTATGCTAGGCCCTCAGGGCCGGCTTCTCCATTTGTTTCAGCGCGCTACACACGTGGTCCGTGCGAGAGCCTCAGACATAGGCCGACAGTGAGTACTCAGGCCACCTCCTCACGTCCACTCACTCCACGACCCCCTGTCATCCCACGAGGCTCCTGACCTCATGTCAGATCCACTCACATGGTCTTGAGTGGGGACTCCGGCACCAAGGCACCCAGCTTGGCCACATTGTTAGTCATCGCCAATCTACATCCAGGGTTGGCTCTAGGCTATGCCTTGGTCTATTAGGAGCACCGGTATGTCGTTGCGGCCACACTCATGCGGATGCCATGAGGGACGCGGGACGCGCACGTCCTCACCTTCCGCCCCACAGAGCAACTAGAGGACCCAGCCACCCTACATGAGGCTCGGGCGTCTCCCGAGGCCGCTCACTTTGAGGCTACATGCGCCGAATAGCTTGCCGCCATTCGGCAACATCACGTCTATGAGCTCGTCGACCTCCCCCTGGGCCGTAAAGCCATCGGCGCCAGGTGGGCTATCTAGAAAAAGTGGAAGCCAGATGGGTCCATGGACAAGTTCAAGGCCCGTCTTATAGCCAAGGGGTTTGCTCATGTCCCTGGGATCGACTATGACAAGATCTTCGCCCCACTCGGTCAGTTCTCTATGTTATGGGACCCGCTGGTCGAGGCGGTCTTGTTTATCACCCTGATGCATCAATCACCTTGGTTGAGGCCATGATTGTATTTTACATGAAAAACCGTACAGGTTTGACCCAAGAACCGGGTCATTCGGTACAAGGACGAGAAAGATACGGCCAGGCAAAGCTTGGTGGTGCGCGTCCGAAAAATGGGCATGAGCACCGGTTCGACCCCAACAAGGTGGAGCGACTTTCTCGTCCACTGCAGCCGAAGCGCCCCTGGATGGAAACTTAGCCAATAAGAATGGGTTCATTGGGATTCATGGGCACTTCGAGATGGCGGTTGGAGCTGCATTCGCATGCAAGGGCACTTCGGGTGGCCGTGACCTCCGCTGGCGGTGCTGCTAGCGGCCATCACGCGTGGAGCACTCAAACGGCCATAACTTAGCCATTTCTTCACGGATTGAGGCGTTCTTTGGTGTGTTGGAAATCTCACAATGCGCACTACATGATTAATTTATTATTTTTATGAATGCGCTTTGGTAGAGTGTTTCAAAGCGCCGAGGAGCTTTCGGCTGGCTCATAGGGGCTGGTACATAAGGAAGCATAGGGATCGTTCTAGGCATGCCAATCTTACACAAAGACTTTGTACATTGCCTTGTACTGATCTATCAAGTCTAAGGATTATTTCCTTGCCCAAATATCCTTGTTCTCCAAGCATCGCCTTGCACACGTTCATTTGATCCTACAAGTCTTCCGCAGCGTACCTTGTTGCAAACGCCACCGGGAGAGTCGCACGGCGGTAACCTCGGTCACTAGCAGCGGTCTTGCTGCTAGGAGAGGGATGTGCAACATCTCAAAGGTTGGCCCATACACGAAGGAGTCAAGGGTGGGAGGTTTGTCCCAAGGGCTCGGCGTGTGACCGTCACGTCGGGCGTTCCTTGGTTCACACTCCACCAGCCGGGTGTTGTTTAGCCTGGTTGCTCAGCACGGGTGGGAATTCCTTCAGATGGATGTGAGTAACGCCTTCCTCCATGGCTCATTGGAGGGCGAGGAGCTCTACATGGTACAGCCTCCAAGCTTTAACGATGGCTCCGGCAAGGTCTGGAAGCTGCGGAAGGCCCTCTATGGCTTAAAGCAGTCACCACGTTGCTGGAACCAAGGTATCAGTCGTACGTTTCTTAGCGGCGGCCTCCTTCGCGGCTCTGCAGACCCCGCACTTATAATCAGTCCACCAGGTCAGACGCTCGTGTATGTCAACACCCTGCTAATTGCATCACCGGATGTAGCTGCCATCCAGCGGGTCAAGGACCTGCTGCAAGATGCCTACCAGACGAAGGACCTCGGGCCAGCATGAGTCTTTATGGGCATGTCGCTTGAGCATGATCGCTCCGTGGGCATCCTGCATGTCCATCAGGCCGCCTACGTCCAGACCCTATCCGGGCGCTTCGCTGAGGACCTGCCCCTCGTGCCGAGAGCATCCTCACCCATGTCGCCTGATGGTCCGGTGATGCTCAAGAGTTCTGATCCAGCCATGGTGGGGGAGCCAGTAGACGTGACCACGTATTTGCACGTCATCGGGTCACTGATGTTCCTGGCGACGACGACGCATCCAGTCATTACGTTCACCGTCAACCTCCTCACACAGTTCTTTTAGGAGCCGCTTCACCTCCAGTTTGAGGCCACGATCAGAGTGCTGCACTACGTCATGTCTACCCTACTACAAGGCCTCATGTTCCGTTGACAGCCATCCGTTGTGGCGACGGATACACCAACAGTGACTGGGCAGGCAGTCCGGACGGTAAGAGTCGTACTGGCTGGATCTTCCTTGTCAGCAGAACGGTTGTATCCTGGCACAGCTGCAAGCAAGGCTGCATTGCATACAACACTTCTGAGGCTAAGTATGTGGCCTTGGCTTCTGGTCCATGTGAGAGCATGTGGTTGTGCCGCCTGTTGTCCGAGTTGCGTCAGTCAGTCCCGTCCATCACGTTGCACTATGACAATGAGAGTGCTATGGCCATTGCTAACAATGACGGCGTGCACCACACTCGCACAAAGCACATCAATGTTGAGTATCACTATGTGCATTCGTTGTTGCATGACGGCACCATCAATATTGTGTGGGTTGAGACAGCACGGCAGTTGGCTGATTTCTTGACCAAAGCACTCAAGCGTGACTTGTTTAAGAAGGCTGTGAGTGCTGTTGGTGTGCGTCCGTGAGGTTCTCTCTCTCCCTATCCTCTTGGTCTCTGTGATCTCTGCCCGGCCATGTACACTGTGCCTTTGAGTTATGGGAGAGTGTTGGTTTTTTTCTCACATCTCTCACTTGTACTCTGTTGTGTCCCCCCGGCTTGTGTACATCACCGTGTAGATGAATGACCGCGAGACGCGACGTTGATGGAGTGTCATCCGGTGGAGCCGACGCACGCCGAGGCCTACACGCAGTTCGCTGGAGCCTCCTCCCTCCTTCGTACTGAGCTCCATCGGCATACCTCCTCGGTGGTCGTGCCGTCGGCAGGCACTGTGGCTGCATATGTTGTCTGCACGTGTCTAGTGTCATGTTTAACTAAACTGTTGCGTTTCGCAATGCCATGTCATGCCCTGGGTCCAAGTTTTATGATTTTCTGGCATTGTTGCTACCGGGGGTTAGCGTAGACGCTGCCTGGGTTTAGGCAGCCATAACTGCTCACTGCTATTTTTCTAGCTGATTCTGACCGCACGACTGCGTTCGCAGCGTGCGTATTATGGTATGGTCCAGTTTTCACGCAAAATGGATGACGCCCGGGTTTGGGCCGTCGGCCGTCTGGCAGGGCTCACCGAGAAAACCTGTGTTCCTGAAAATGGAGCTGTTTTCTGATTGGTTGGTGAAATGAGTAACAAGTGTTACAGAGCTAGGGGAGGCTATTTCTTGGAGGGGTCTCCTATTGTGTCTCACTCTTCACTCCTAATCAGTTATATCCAGTTTTCAGCTGCTTTCTGGCGCTAACACTGGCGCGCGTGTTTTTGAGTAACAAACCTAGAGCACTCAGACTTGGACTCTAGAGTGGCAGACTGAGGGGGCAACAGACTAAGCAACGAGCGTGGAAGCCCACACGCTGCATCAACAGCGCTGCTGCCCCAACTTGCTGCCTAGGATTTCGAGCTCACACTCACCTCACTAATGCACGTGGCTGACCACAGAGAGACAACACTGCAGGCTGCACCATCATGACGACATGAATGCACGACGGATCACTCCCTTTGACCAAGTGGTTTAGGGTCTTCACCGGCCAGGCATGCTCTTGTGCCTCAGCAACATACATGTTCTTTGTACTTACGTGCTTTCTTGTTACAAAACTAAGCCGGGTTCTCACCCAAACCAAGGCTCTGCTGGTTAATTAGCCTGCGATGCAATTGACAGGATTTTCCCAAAATGCAGTGGAGTGGTGGTTCAAATCTACTACGCTCGATGGTAGCGAGCAAGAGCGAGTTTGCTGCTCGCTCGCTCGCTCCCGCTCAATCACCTCTATGACACATGACTTTTTTATACTTGACCTATTCTAACTTAAATGGCAAACATCCATGGACTGTACTTGCCCCTTGCACCATGTAACACATGTGCCACTCTTGCTACCATCTGCTTGTCTAGCAGCCTACATAGCAGCCTACAAGTATCAGAGCAGGCACATGGAAGAAGGAAAGTGCTTTGAGGCACCGTAAATAGATCTTGTGCCGACTTCGTGGGTGGCATTCTCACGACCACACACCTACCCTGCAACGATTTGCTGTCCCGAATCTCTCCTCGGAAACACTAGGAGGACAACTCCTCTCCTAGTGGATATGCCCTCCCCCTCCTGTCCTTATGTCTACCGAGAGGATCAAACCCCACCGTTTGTGGCAGACCTCTTTGTAGAGGGAAATCCCTCTCCAGGGCTATAGCTCTACCTATGTAGCACGCTTCTTTACTTCTTTAACCCCTGTGCGATACCCGCAACTCTTGATGGCATCGTTGAGAAGTCTCCTTGGCCGTCTTAGCATGATTAGTTGTAGCCACTCACTAGAGTGAGCAACTAACGGTTTAAACAAAGTACGGCCATAGCAGCAACACCAGAAGTCGTAGGAGAACAGAAGCATAGTAGCGCCACAACAGAGAAGAATGCTATGTTTACTATATTACCAAGCAGCTTAGGCGGAGCAATGTCTGGAAACCACGGCCAGCTTTGCAACAACACCAGCAACATCTTTTCCTGCATCAGATGCGATTACCAAATGTTACAACTACTGTAGTAGTAGTACTACAGTAGTTGTAATACTACTGTAGTAGTAGCTGTTAGTGTCCAACAGCTGCAATACCAACAGTGTAGCCGTCTTGGATGTTTGCCTACATCATTACAGGCCACCCTCTATACACCCCCGCCGTACCAGCACCATTACGTTGGTCCGTATAGCCACGTAGGCAAACTTTGAGGTACCAGGCATGGTACCCCTCAACGAGCATTACAAGGAGCATCAAGCGCGTCAACACCGTTACCTGAGAAGTGATGCTCTTGCCGCCGAGGTCATTCCAAAGCTAGGCATACCTCTCTCATCTTAGTTCCTCTAGAGGGTTCCAACAATCACACGATGCCAGTGAGGCAAACGTCGCCGCAACGTCACTATACACCACTTTGTGTGTGGACAATGTTGAGATCGTATACAAGCTCACACGGGCTGCTCGTGTTGTGATAGACATTGCTTCTACATCTACTACCATATTTGCTGCTATAGCTTGTGCATCACACGCCCCTACCTCCACATCGGTAGGATGTGCTAGTGATTCCTATACTCAGGCTACGGTTGTAGCCGGACCAGTAATAGCAGCAGTTACAGACATTGGTATGCAGCTTGTTGTAGCCACATCAGTTGTGGCATCTGCAATAGCTTATGCATCTTCTGCCGTATCATTAGCCACCTCGACCATCCGCACCTCCACATCTGTTGCCATTGCATTTGCTGCATGTGCACGTTTTTACGCCACTACCTTTGTTACAACAACCATTACTATAGTGGTGGTTGACCCTAACTTGGACGCTACCCTTATCACTAATGTCCTTACCCTGGTGGTCCTAGTTGTATCTAGTATCTCCGTTCTCTTGGCTTCAGCAGCTTTCCTTATCCTGCCACTCCTTGTCCTTTTATGTGCCCCCTTACGCCCTACTACCTCATTAGGGCTCTTTTTCATACATATCTTCTCCTATTATTCTACCCCTTTCTTCCCTTGTGGTGGCTTATCTGTGTGACTTGTGTTGGGTAGTCCTGTAGCCCATTTCAAACGTACCTAGGGCACACCTAGTTTTCCCACACACACTAAGGCAAAAGAAACTCTGTTGAAATCTTTCTGGAAGGGCCCTAAGTCATCACCATGCCTGGTGATAATGAGTCAGCCATACCAGACCTTCAGCCCCATCTGAACCTCGCTTGCGAGGCTTAGCGTGAAGCTAAAGATCACCTCAAGGTGGCCAACAACAACCGTGCTTCTGCAGCATCTGCTGGTGCCTCTACTTGCACCAGTTCCAATGCCTCTTCCACGCTATCTACAACTAGCATGGCTACCATGCACCCCGCCGATACTCCTGTTGCCACCCCTGACGCTGTCCTCTGTGAGTATGACCTCTTCTCACAGCCTCCCGTTTGGGCTGGTGGGCTTGCCTCTCCTCCTAGGAGACTCGCTTCACTTCATGGACTCTTGGGGGACTTTTGTGGGAGTACTATTTCTTAGTGGTCCCACCCTTTGTGCATGTCCCTACTTATTTTGCTTGCGCTGTATGCGTCCTAATTGCTTCTATGCCAGAGATACTAATCAACGATGTCGGTACATACAATGCTGACCGTGCCGCTCAGCGTCTGGCTGAACCAGCCAGTGCATTTACCATGCTTCGTTGTTACACCACCATCACTGGCCAAGTAGCTCGAAGCATGCTCACCATCTTGATGTGTGCAGACAAAATGGCTGATGCATACTGGGAACTCGGGCTCAAAATCCTTTGCGAGCTTGGGGCGGTTACGCCCGGACAGTTGTCTTTTGTTCACACTATAGCCAACAGGTTGTTTCTCAAGTTGTCTGACATCCTCCACGACGTTAAGGTTCATGAGCTGCAGCCCCTTGCCTTGCACCCAAGGCGTCCTAAGTCCCCTCTTGGTCTTTGTGTCTTCTAGGACTTCACTACTGAGAGGCTCACCGCCTGGTGTACCAACCTGTTGAAGATTGCCCCTCTGCATGCCCAAGTGCGGCGATGGGAGGCGCCGAGGAGCCGCCAGGAGAGAGGAAATTCCTCATCGACGGATCTGGCGACTCGATGATTGCTCGGATCCTAAAATGGAGGACTGCTCCTGAAATTTGACGAGTCACTGAATCCGGTGGAAGTTGTTTCACCGGAATCGGACTAGTAACAAGGGAGATATGGGCTTCCAAAGTTGGGGTGTGTGTGGCGGTTCTAGGAGCCGGCCGCGGTTCGACTTCCGGTGAATGATTGACTGGAACGAGTAACAAAATTCCATCTGGGGATTTTGCTCCGGAAAATCTGCCGAGGCGTCCGGTGGATGATCTGCCGGATTGCAGGATTGCAGTTTGTTACTGAGGGAATTAGCCAAAATCCTGGCTCGGAGTCCGAAACTCAGTATTACAGTTTGTTACTCGAGGACTTAGTCAAAATTCCGACTGGAGGTTCGCGAACAGGTTTCGACCCACATCAATCCCCATCACCAAACTCGATGATTAACTCATGGAAACAGAACCCAAAGACGCAAGGGACACTGCCACTACCTGCAGGGCCATCTGCGCCTCCAGAATGGCGTTTTGATGGGTCCTTGATGTGTGAGGGCGCATCGGCGGGCGACGTGGTGCGCGCCGCCAACTGAGCGGCTGGTTTGGGATGCTGCGCTTCAACTAACGTAGCGGGAGCTACGGTTATCCGAATCGCACACGGTTTGGTGCGTTGGAGAGTTCATGACTAGCCCTACAAATGTTTTAGATGATGTCCATGTTAAAAAAACTAATGCAAAATCGCGTTCTTCCCTTCGCAAAAGTGATTGTCTCGCATTTGTCTTCAACTGCCAGAAACATAACGTGAGGCGACCAGAAAGCTCACGCTTAGACTCAGAACCACCCACACAAAACATAGCCGTGAGCGCGAAAGACCCGTCGGGCCACGTTGGAACCGCACCCCGGTTTCTGACAAAGGGTTATGGGCCCACGGCCCTGACCAGTCTACAAATCGTTCATGGCTTTCGAGGCGGATGGGCTTGTAGTCGGGGACGCCATCGCCGTCAAACTCTGAGGCCCCGGATTTGAAGACTGCGCAATGGCACAGAAGGAGACACAGCCCATCCAGAAGTATGCGGGCGGCCCTGGCTCTGGGCTATGGAGGTGGCACTTTGAGATCTACCTCGCGCATAAGGGTGTGCTGCAGGTCATGTTGGGAACCGAAGTCCTCGACGAAGCAACAGCAACGGAAGCGCAGAAGGAGGCCTTCGCAAAGAAGAACACGGAGGCGCTCATGCTGCTGGTGTCCGGGACGGCTGAGTCATAGTGGGGCTACTTCCAAGGCTACAAGCTGGCAGCCGAGGCTTGGCAAAAACTTTGCACCATCCAACAATCCAAGTCGCTGGCAAACAAAATCTTTGCCATGAAGCGACTCCTAACAGTGAGAATCGAGGAGGGAGATGATGTCATCACCGCCATGTAGCAGATTGAGTCGTTCGCCTCACAGTGCAACGACGTGGGATGGAAGATTGACATGCAGCTGCAAGCGATGGCCCTCCTCATGGCCCTTCCTAACACTTGGAGCCCTCTCATCACAGTCTTCGGAGGATGGGCAGAGGACAAGCTCACCTATGGCGCGGTCACAAAGTACATCCGCAAAGAGGCGTAGCGACAGAGCTGTGGGGAGTCCTCATCTTCCTCATCGGCCCTCGTAATCAAAACGCGTGGTGGCGGAAGTGGGGTCAAGGGAGGTGGCGGACATGGCAGCAGCAAGAAGGGTGCGTGCCGCAATTGTGGCGAGGAGGGCCACTGGGCCCGTGAGTGCACCGAGGAGGCAAAGGCCGGTGGCAAGGACACCAAAGGCAAGAGTGCGCTCGTCAACGGCACTCAAAACCACTACCTCAAGAAGGCTAACCGGCGATGCCTTGACTCCGGAGCCGAGGAGCACATCCTGGTCGAGAAGGTCGGGTTCATCAACTACACCATGTCCAGCAAGTCCATGGTGGTCGAGAACGACAAGGTCCAGCCGGCGGTTGGCCAAGGAGACGTGGACGTGGAGGTGGTGGTTGGTGGGAAGCGGGTGCAACGCGTCATCAAGAACGTGCAGCACGTACCTGGCTTGGCTGACATTCTAAGTGTCAGCCGCCTCACTGACAAGGGGTACGAGGTGCTCTTCAGGAGAAGAGGGGCAGTCGTGCGAAAGGATGGTGGTGGCGAGCCCGTGCTAGAGGTTAAGCGCGAGGGAGGCCTCTACATCGTGGAGACCAAGGTGATCCCTGCGACGACAGATTCAGCTGACTTGCAGGAACGCACCGTCAACCTGGCCAAGGGAGGGGGAGCTAATCTGGAGCTCTGGCACTGCCGACTGGGGCATTCCTCACCAGCAGTCATGAAGGAGATGGCAAAGTGCGAGCTGGTACGCGGCCTCGTCATCGACAGTGCGGAAGAGGCGACAGATGCAACAGTCCAAAAAAAGTGTGAGCCTTACATTTTGGGCAAGGCACAGCGCAAACCGTTCAACGAGAACGTGAATCGCGCCTTGGATTTGCTGGAGGTCTTACACAACAACGTGTGCGGACCATTCAAGACGGAATCAAAGAGCAGCGTGCGTTACTTTGTCACCTTCATAGATGACTGTAGCAGAAACCTCTACGTATACTTCATGAAGCGGAAAGGCGAGGTCCTGGACCGCCTGAAGGAGTATGTCGCCGCGGTGGAGAGGCAGACTGGCTTGAAGGTCAGAGCGCTACGCAGCGACAACGGCGGAGAGTACGTGGGCTGTAGTGAGTGGATGAAGCAACAGGACATAAAATGGCAACAAACTACACCGTATTCGCCTCAGTCAAATGGCGTGACGGAGCGGGTGAACCACACGTTGCTGAACATGGTACGGACCATGTTGGTGGATGCGGAATTGTCGCGAAGCTTCTGGGGGGAAGCTGTGCGTACGGCGAGCTACACCATCAAGCTCACTCCTACAGCGGTGCTGAAGGGGAGGAGCGGCTGGAAGACGCGGCAGGAGGTTTGGAGTGGGTGTAATCCAAGTGTGGCACACCGGAAAGTGTTCGGGTGCAAGGCGCACGCTGTGGTGTAGGCTGCACAGAGGCGTGACAACAAGCTGGAGCCGTGGGCAAAGTCGTATCTCTTCCTTGGCTATGAGAGCGCACATAAGGCATACAGGCTCTACGAAATGCACAAGGAGGTTGTAATCCGCAGCCGAGATGTCGAGTTTGACGAGCAGCAGAGCTATATCAGCAACAACGACGTGGGCGTGGTGGACTCCCCAAAGATGGGGGAGTAGTTCCAGCTCCTTGACTACGAGAAGGAGCCGGCGGACGCCGAAGTTGAGGATGTGGCATCAGAGCCTGACAGTGCACCAGCGGTGGCAGCCGAAGCGGAGGACTCCGATGACGATCAAGCTGATGAGGAGATCCACCGGAAGGATCCGGTGGATGAGGCACCAAGGGTGCCAAGGTACGCACTCCCTACAGAGTGTCCAACGGGCGTCGGTGGAAAATCCACTAGACGCGCCGTCTGTCCGGGCGATGTTTCACCGGAGCGGGAGAGATCCTCGGGGAGCCGTCCGGTCCATGATGAACCGGAGCATGCAAAGTCAGAGGGATCGCAGCAGAGCGACGATGCGCCACCAAAACTGCCACGGCGCAGCGGGAGGCAGCAAAAAGCAGAGAAGCGCTTCGACGCAAGCACCGGTCGATGGATTGGCATGACGCGGTGCATGCTGGCTGCATCAACGGAGCCGACTACTGTGCAAGAGGCGCTTGCGCGGCCCGAAGGGGATCAATGGGACGTAGCCATCAAATCGGAGCTGGCGTCTATCACGGAAAACGATACATGGGAGCTGCTTGACAGGCCGAAAGATGCCAATGTTATCGGCTCAAAGTGGGTCTTCAAGACCAAGTTCACAAAGGAAGTTGTGGTTGATAAGTACAAGGCGCGGCTGGTGGTGAAAGGTTACGCACAGCGTAAGGGGGAGCACTACGATGAAACATTTTCTCCCGTCGTCAAGTTCACAAGCATCCGGGCGATCCTTGCGGTGGCGGCCGCGAAGGACATGGAGCTCCACCAAATGGACGTAAAGACGGCCTTCCTCAACGACATCATAGACAAAGAGATCTAATTGGAGGTGCCAGAGGGGGTGGAGGCGCCGGAGGGCAAGGTGTGCAAGCTGCGGAAGTCCTTGTACGGGCTTAAACAATCGCCCAGATGCTGGTACCAACAGATGGACAGCTTCATGGCACAACTCGGCTTCAAGCGTTGTGAATCGGATCACAACGTGTACATGCGACGCCACAAACAGCTCCATCAGATTGTCGCACTCTACGTGGATGACCTGATTTTGTGCTCGACGGATCTTCTGAGCCTACAGCGGCTGAAAGAGCAGCTGAGCAGCAGATTCCAGATGTCGGACATGGGGGAGCTGGAGTACTACCTCGGGGTGAGCATCAGGCGGAACCGGAGGTCGCGCACACTTGAGCTGGAAAAGGCCAAATACGTGGCCGAGGTGCTGAAGCGGTACGGCATGGAGGACTACAAACCAGTTGGCAGTCCGGTCTCCATGACCTGTGAATTGAGTGCGGCAATGGCGCCGTAGACAAAAGAAGAGCGGGAAGATATGGCAGGGGTGCCCTACCAATCGACGGTGGGCAGCCTCATGTACGCCATGGTGGCAACTCGACCGGACCTGGCCTACGCGGTGGGCCAAGTGAGCAGGTACGTGGCCGATCCAGGGCCACTATACTGGCAGGCGGTCAAGCGCATCCTCCGCTACCTGCAGGTGACGCGGCATGCGCGCTTGAGGTTCGACGGCAAGGGGCGGGTAGACCCTTTGCGTCTGGTCTGCTACACGAATGTAGACTACGCCGGCGATGTGGACAAGCGAAAGTTCACATCCGGCTAAGTGTTCATCCTTGCTGGTGCAGCGGTCTCATGGTGCAACAGGAAGCAGGACTGTGTCACCACCTCCACAGTGGAAGCAGAGTACATCGCGCTGGCCGAGGCGGTCAAGGAGGCAGTGTGGCTCCGCAGGTTGCTGAGGGAGCTGGGCGTGCCGTAGCAGGAGCCTACGGCGGTGCAAGAGGACAATACCGGCTCAATCTCGCTGACCAACAACCCGACGTAGCACAGGAGGACAAAGCACATCGAAGTGCATTATCACTACACATGGGACATGGTTGAAAAGGGGCAGGTGGTGCTGCAGCACTGCAGCATGCACAACATGCTTGCGGATTGCTTGACCAAAGCGCAACCCATCGACCGGCACGCATTGAGCGTGGCCGGACTTGGGATGACCAGCTATGATGGGCTGGAGGACGCAGCGGAAGATGAGTGAGAGCAAGCAGGAGCAGCGGGCATGGCAGGTTCAAGGGGAAGAATGTTGAAGATTGCCCCTCTGCATGCCCAAGTGCGGCGCTCGGAGGCGCCGACGAGCCGCCAGAGAGAGGAAATTCCTTGTCGATGGATCTGGTGACTCGATGATTTCTCGGATCCTAAAATGGAGGATTGCTCCTGAAATTGGACGAGTCACTGAATCCGGTGGAAGTTGTTTCACCGGAATCGGACTAGTAACGAGGGAGATATGGGCTTCCAAAGTTGGGGTTTGTGCGGCGGTTCTGGGAGCCGGCCGCGGTTTGACTTCTAGTGAATAATTGACCGGAACGAGTAACATAATGCCATCTGGGGATTTTGCTCTGGAAGATCTGCCGAGGCGTCCGGTGGATGATTCGCCGGATTGCAGGAGTGCAGCTTGTTACAGAGGGACTTAGCCAAAATCCTGGCTCGGAGTCCGAAACTCAGTATTACAGTTTGTTACTCGAGGACGTAGTCAAAATTCCGACTGCAGGTCCGCGAACAGGTTTCGACCCACATCAATCCACATCACCAAACTCGATGATTAACTCATCGAAACAGACCTCAAAGGTGCAAGGGGCACCGCCACTACCTGTAGGGCCATCCGCGCCTCTGGAATGGCGTTTTGATGGGTCCTTGATGTGTGAGGGTGCTTCGACGGGCGACGTGGTGCGCGCCGCCAACTGAGCGGCTGGTTTGGGGTGCTACGCTTCGACTAACATAGCGGGAGGTATGGTTATCCGAATCACGCACAGTTTGGTGCATTGAAGAGCTCATGACTAGCCCTACAAATGTTTTAGATCATGTCCATGTTAAAAAAAACTAATACAAAATCGCGTTCTTCCCTTCGCAAAAGTGACTGTCTCGCATTTGTCTTCAACTGCCAGAAACATAGCATGAGGCGACCAGAAAGCTCACGCTTAGACTCAGAACCACCCGCACAAAACATAGCCGTGAGCACGGAAGACCCGTCGGGCCACGTTGGAACCACACCCCAGTTTGTGACACAACCGTCAGATGAAATACCTTTACCAAACAGTAGTAGCAGGGGTCATTTCCATCACCACCACCTCTTCTTCCTCTTCCTCTACAACTACTACCTCCTCCACCACATCTACCTCCACCGCCACAGCTCTTGCCTATTAGGGACGTGGACGTGGTCGGGGTTGTGGCCGGGGAAAGAGGAAAACCAAGGACTCTACATCATCTTGAAATCTTGGCAAGGTTGTATGTTGGAGATGTGGCTCATCGGAGCATTTTGCACTTACATGCCTTGTGCCCCTTGATGACCTGCGCCTTGCATGTGCCATGCATTCTCACTGAGCATGTGTGTGCTACCTTGAGCACTAGCTCTAACATCTCCTTCAGGTACTCAAACACATCTATGCACACATACTCTACCACTAGTGTTCCCTCCACTCCTCTATTGGTGCTGTATCCCTGGGGCTAGCTGCCGCCTTATTGGGTGCCAGTCTTTGCTAGGCCGCATTCCCCGGCCTACAACGCACCGCTGTGGTACCCTTCCTCCTCGGGGTCCTCTACCCCATCTTTGGCACCTACTGTCAACGGAGAGCGCCAGCTGGCGAAGTCACTTCTCCAACGCCTTTGCCTTCACGATCAAGGAGGTGAGAGGGTGTCTTTGTTGGCCAGAGGTCTTACCTGTCAGACTGACACCGTCCTTTGTATGTACCCTCTCCTTCATGTCCTAGGATTGACGTCTGAGTCTATTTAGTGGGTTGAGCACTAGCAGTATGTTGTACTTCCCCATCGTTTCACTACCTGTGCCTCACGTTCCTTCCCCGTTGGCATTATCTTGACATGTGGCATGTTTCCCCTTGTTTGTGTCACCGGTGGCTTTTGGGTCCTCGAATCTGGAGCACCTTATCACATGGCATCTATCCATTCATCATTTGTTTTGTTGGGCCCTGCCGGTTCTTTCCGCTTTATGTGCACAAGGTCGGGCCAGTTACTTTAAGTTGAGGGCGTTGGCGACGTCCGCTTTGTTGGTCCAAGTGGCGTACTATATTTACTTGACGTTCTGTACATGGCTTCCTTGGAGCTCAGCTTGGTGTGAGTGATCCCCCTCAATGACCGGGGCATGGATTTATCAGCCACTCAAAATGTTGGCACTTTCCATCTTTGTGCCTCCAATCTTGCACGGTGTCAAGTGTGACAAGATTTTCCATGTACCACTCTTTGTCTCCTCTACCTCCTTCATTGGCTCTTCCCTCGTTCATGGCACGTCCCCTCTCTCCCGTGCTCTTGTTCAACTTGTGTATCATTGCCTTGACCATGTGCACACTGATTTCATCACCAGCATGGTTCCCCTTTTGCCAGATATTGGCTTGTCCCCGTCCACTTTTCCTTCGTCATGTCCCTCTAACTGTCTTGACTGCACACATGGCCAAATAAATCATTCTCCTTTCACCTCCTCAGACTCAAAGTCCTCTCACCCCCTTGACCTTGTTCATGCTAATGTCATGGGACCCCTTTCCCGATGAGTTCCTTGGGGGTGCCGGGCTGTATGTCCTTTGTCTTACTGATGATTTCTCCTGGTTTTTTTGGATCGTTGCTCTTCAGTAGAAGAGCGATGTCTGTACTCTCATTGAGTCCTGACTTGAACTCACTATACCTCCTTGACACTGACCGGGACAGTGAGTTCCTCGGTCAGAATGCCCAGTTCCTCGAGTGCAAAGGGGTGTGTTTGGAGACCTCGGCTCCATATACACCCCAACAGAATGGAGTTTCTGAACGCTTGAAATGGACACTTACCAAATGCGTCCGCACCCTTTTGTCTGAGTCTGGCCTCTCCCCTCTTTTTGCCTTTGAGGCCATGAGTTACATGACTTGGGTCTGGAACCGTGTTTCCCACTGTCTTCTCCCTCGTACGATCACTCCTTTTGAATCTCCGCCTTGCTCAGGACTGGGAGAGAATTGCGTCTGTCTGGCTTCTCGAGGACCTTTGGGCTGGGAAGCTCTCCTTGTATGGATGCCCCTGTCTCATCTTGGGTGTCTCCACCTAATCAAAGGCCTAGCGCTTCTAGGATCCCAAGCACCAGTGCGTCATTGAGTCCCGTGATTTCCTATTCTTTGAATATGTGTTTCTCCGTGGCCTCAACCATCCCTCGTCTGCTGCTCCACTGACGATCTCTTGGTTGAGGGGGGAGGTCCACCTTAAGGTCCCTGTTGTCCTTGCAATCCCCACTACTGGTCCTCAGGCACCAAACATAGGGCCTACATAGTCCTCTTAGTCTTCCCTGCACATTTCATCCAGCTCGCTTGGTGCTCCGGCCTCTCCCGTCCTATCTTTACCTGTTATCCTAGTTGAGTCCTAGTCTCATGTGAAGTCGTGTGCGACTCCGTCCAAACTACTCACCCCTGTTGTCCCCGTTAGTCTGCTCCTGACCTTCCTCCGTCAAGCGACCCCCCCAGCCATGTTCCCATCTCACCCTTTGTTCTTGGTGAGCATCTGCAAGCACTTCCTACGCGCTCCTCAAGTGTCTCAACATCACAATCGCAACCTGATTAGTCGCCGGCATTGCCGCATGGCAGGGACGCCTTGCGCTTTGCCAGAAGGGTTGTCCACTCGAACTCTGCCCTTGGCTATGTATTTCTCACGACAGAATAGGAGCATACACTGGAAGCTTCCATCCTTGGTAATGTCGCAGAGTTTCACGGAGATTTTTCTGCCGCACTCTCATTGCTTCATCCAACCACAACTCAACAGGCATGTGCAGCGCCTGACTCACAACAATGGGAGGCTACCATGCGAGATGAGTTGAGAGCTCTAGAAGACCATGCTATATACAAGTTGGTTGATCTACCGCTAGAACGCAAGGCCAAGGATACCCGGTGGATTTTTATTTGTAAATACAAGCTTAATGGTGAGCTCGATGAGTACAAGGCACATCTCACTGCCAAGGGGTTTTCCCAAGTCCCTAGTGTTGACTTCAATGAGACATTTTTTCCTGTTGAACATTAAACCACAACTAAAGAACTCTTTATTCTTGTAGAACACCATGATGGGGAGCTCAAGCAGATGGATGTGAACAACGCATTCCTACATAGATGATTGGATGAGGAGATTTATATGGTGCAGTCCCCAAGGTTCTCGAATGTTACTGGCAGAGTCTAGAGATAGGAAATGGCCCTCTATTTCCTCAAGAAGTCACTAAGGTGTTGGAACCAGGAGATCACCTCAATCCTAGAGAAAGGGAGGTGCCAATGAAGCACGGTACATCCTTCCCTCTTTGTTACTCCATAGTACACACCATTTTCCGCCATCCTCATCTATGTTGATGATTTGCTTATTGCTTTATCGAGTCAAGAGGTTGTGGCCTCTATGAAGTTCTTGTTGTAGTTGGCGTACAAGATGAAAGACCTGAGTTCAGTTCATGTCTTTCTAGGCGTGGAGCTTGAGAATGATCACGCTTGTCGTATTCTTTAAATTCATTTAGCTGCGTACATGAGGAGCCTGTGGGAGTGATTTGCCTCCCTGCTCGAGTCTGTACCCACTATTTCAACACCGATGAAGTCAGCCGGGCAGAGGTTGTTGAAAAATCTGGATGTGTCAAAGCTGGAGGAGCCAGTGGATGTGACCGACTACCTACGAGTCATAGAGTCTCTAATGTACCTGGCCACCACCAAGAGAGCAGACATCACCTTCGCTGTGAACTTTCTTTCCCAATTCTCTTATTGTCCAAGGGCACGACACATGGAGGAAGCATTGCATGTTGTCCGGTATGCACTCTCTGCCATCCGAGCTGGTCTCTATTACTGGGCACAACTGTCTAAGGTTGTAGACGGGTACACTTACAGTGATTGGACACATGCTGTAGATACTTGTAGTTGCACTGGCTATGTCTTTCTTATTGAAAGGGTAGTGATCCCATGGAAAAGTGATATGCAGAGCTATGTTGCATGCAGCTCGAGTGAAGCAGGATATGTTGCTCATTGTGCAGGCACTTGTGAGCATTTGGTTTTGTTGTACAACAGTTGCGTGTTTCCATCCATTGCATCAATTTGTGCTACAATAATCAAAGTCCAAAGGCTATTGCAATAGACGAAGGCATGAATCACACTCGCACAAAGCATATCAATGTGGAACATCATTTTGTGCATGAGCGTGTAGCTGTGGGAAATTTTTAGATTGTGTGGATTGATTCCCGACAACAACGAGCTGACTTCCTCACAAAGGCACTTAGCAGCAATGTCTTCAAGGAAATAGTTCATGCCGGTGGGTTGTTTTGCACTCGTGATACTCCAGGTTGATCTGTTGTGTCAGTTCTTGAATACATTCCTGTGTCACTTCTTGTAAAATCGGTGTTGTGCCTGTGATTTTCCGTGTGCGTGTTGGCTGTGGGTCATGTGACATTTCACATGGTGACCTCTGGCCTTGTTGCACACTCACCTCACTAATTCAGGTGACACACCAGAGAGAGACAACAATGCATGCCTCACCATGGTGACAACATGAATCCACGACGGGTCACTCCATTGGACCAAGTGGATAAGGGGCTTCGACAGCGATGCATGCTCTTCTGCATCAGCAACATACATGTGCCTTGTACTTGTTGCAAAACTTTGCTGGGTGCTCACCCAAACCTTGGTTCTGCCTGTTTCTTAACCAGTGATGCATTTGACAGGCTTGTCCCAGAATGCAGTAGATTGGTGGTTCAAAACCACCGCACTCGAGGGTAGTGAGCAAGAGCGAGCTCGCTCCTCACTCGCTTGCTCCCACTCCAATCACCTCTGTGACTCGTGACTTGTTTATACCTGACCCATCCTAAATCCCACGGCAAACATCCATGGCTCCATCTCACACTCCTTGCACCATGTATTGCATGTGCCACTCTAGCTGCCGTCTGTATGTCTAGCATAACAGCCTACAGATGGAACCAATAGGTAGACAAAGGAATATGATAATGGTCTACAAACGGAGTTAATAGGCCGTATAAAATCTTAGTTAATGTTTGTGAAAAGAATTATATGGGAACCACTGTGTAGGATTTGCGATAGTTGAGGGTACAAGGCATGATAGCTGTTTGTCGACTTCGTTGGATATTGGAGTCATCTCGTGTAAAGTGGCCACCGAATGATTTTGCTTTTTATTTTTGGTTACATGGGAAACCTATTAAAAAAGTGGAGAAGATGTGAACCCCCCACTCGAAAAGTGGGCCTCTGGGTTCTATTTTCTGGGAATTGGACTTTTTTCAATGAAGTTACAAACTCTGGCTATCCTGCACAGGAATTTTTCAAAAGGTGGGTGAAAAACATCGGAACCTCAAAATGGTCCATTTCTTCATGAAGAGGAAGAATACGATGTCAGTAGGTTTTAAAGGGGTGAAACAGCCCATCTCACCTAATGTTGCAGGTGTGATCCTCATTTCTCCCAATCTTGGAGAATAACAACGTACCGCATTGGTTTTTTAAATCCGTTCAAGTTTTAGAACTGAATTACATGCTTTTCAATTTGGCCTAAAAATGGGCTTTTGGAGCTTACTGGGTGGTCATCCATCCCTGTATGCTTATAAGACCTTGGTTATTGAATTTCCCCACCGTTCAAGTGAGCAGCGCTCATGGTGATGCACAGTTGAACCGTCCTTCGTCGTCAACGACAATCATACCAACATCATCCCCACTGGTGAGTCACTATTTCCAATCCCTTTTCTTCCATGCCCAAGCCTTTTCCAAGACCAACTATTCATCATGCCAAATGACTTGTCATGCACAATCCATTGTCAAACATAAACCATTTTCTTCCCAGTCATGGCTAAAACATGCCTAAATCATGTCTTGTGCATGCATAAATCATGTTCAATAATAATGCATGCTAAAGCATGCTTTAGGCATGCTTTAGCATGCCTCAAGCGTTCACAATCCCTTGTAATGGATAAACTAGTCTCCTTCCAGTTATGGAAAAAACATGCTTAAAGTAAGCCTAGTGCATGCCACAAGCATGCACAATCCTAAAGCATGCCAAGTATGCCTCAAGCATGTACAATCCCTTGTCATGAATAGAGAATTTTCTTTCCATTCATGGCCAAGGCATGCCAAAAGAATCCCTACTGCATGCCTCAAGCATGCACAATCCTAAAGCATGCCTAAAGCATGTTGTGTCCATTCAAGCCCAATCTTCACTCTCACTTCCCTTGTTTACTTCGTCCATTAGCAGGAGACCGTATGCACGTATCCATGGGGTCCAAAGAAGTGGCCATTCCCACCATGGATGACAAGCGGCAAATCACTGTCCTCGTCACGTCAACCATGGCTGGCGACGTATTGCCGCTATTGCTAATGTACGCCGGCAGGACTGAACGCTGCCTTCCCGACAATGCCTACAGTCGCACGGCGAAGGAAGATCATCACTTCGCCTTGACTACAACTCCAAAGAACTGGGTCAAAACCTGCACAACACAAGATTGGATCGCACAAGTGATTGACCAGTGGTACAAACTGGAATGCAAGCTAAGGAAAGGTGGTGGGCAAGGCCAAGCTTATCTTGTTAGTCAATGCATGCGCCCCCACTTGAGCACGGGATTTCGTGATTTTCTGAAAACCCACAATGGGTACATCCGCTTGGTGTTCATCCCAGCAGGCTGCACCTCTAAGGCACAGCCTGCTGACATTGGCCTGCAACATCCGCTCAATGTAGCACTTGAAAAAAATCACCATGAGTGGCATGCTAGTAAAGTGCGTGCTAGTCTTGCTAGAGGAAATCATGGGACGATGGACATGGGGATTGGCAAAGTTTGCAGCTAGGGCTCACGTAGGTTCTCCACACTTGAATTTGCCTTAAGAACAGCCCACATCTAGCTAAGCATGCTTGGGATGCCTGCTTGTTCTAGCAATGCATGGAGAGTAGTTTCCATGAAGCTTCCGCCAAGAAAGCAGTTGCCGATGGTAGTGCACTCTTCTGTGTGAGTATTGAACCAGAGCCTGAAGATGTTTCTGTGCCTTAAATCCATTAGGTGTACTTACATACGTTGCAGTTAATCATTTTGCTCACCATGCTCTTCCAAATCTGAAAATGACATATGTTGTTGATAGAAATAATTTGAAAGCATGGTAGGCAAATTCTGAGAAGAAGAGCCTGAAGTTTTAGGTGTGATGCTAGAATGAAATTCACAATACACCGTAGTGACAGGACAATTAGGAAATAAAATATTTTTTTTCCCCCGGGCTGACCCATTCATCTGTCTTGGATTCATAGCCAGTGTCCAGAAAGTATTCCAATTTCTTCTCTGAAAAATGGTGTCCTGAACATTAGTTCGGATCTTGTCGACTAAATATGTTCAACAAGATGGTACGATGGTGAGCTTGTGTACGGTGTTCACATGGCGATTCCACCTGCAGACGAAGTCCAAGAGGGGAGGGGGGAGCTGGGTTGGCAGATGCACGGTGTGGCGTGAGCAGCTAGGACTGCAAAGCGGACAGATGGAGGCCGAGAGTGGTGCTCCACATCTATCAGGCATGGAGCGCATCAACCGTTGATCTGACCAGGAGGATTCAAAGTTCCAAACTCGCCAAGCGAATGGAGACACCCACGATTGTGCGTATGACGGGACCAAAACGTGAAGTTTTGAATTTACCCAGTTGTTTAATGAAATACCCCGCCTAGCAAGTAGCCCCAAAAATAGCCAAATTTGCTTGAAGTAACCAAATTCCAAATTATCTTGTCACTACAGTAAAATGGAATACATTGGCAAATGGGAAAATTAATTTGAACGAAGACAAGTCCCAATAGGGCATCTACCTCTTCCTCAGAAGTATGAAGGCTGTGTATCCAATAATGGCAATATGGCTGATATATCCACGCAAGCATCAACATAAGCCTGAGATATCCACGAGTGAAATATTAACTATGCCATACCCAGTCACTTAAAACATAAGTACGCCATATCCACCGTCCCTGAATTTACATCAACGATATCCGTCCATGTTGCATAATGAACAACATAACCGGCATAATGTTAATTGACAGCAGTGGTGGATATGGCGTAATTGTTATACAGCTTGAATCAGGTTTTCGTCTACACATTAGAATGTAGCGACAGATACTATCGTCATGTTGGAACAGTGTTCACATATGTCTTCATTTCTAGAAAAACCGATCTTTTCTTTTTACACATGGTCGACCAATAGTTTGATGTTTCTCCGATTTTCTTCATCGAAAGAAGGGGGTATTACTTTTTCGGAATAGGCTGGCCCTTCAATGAGTGTGCAACCTTCGGTTTGTTTCTTCGCGGACACAACCTTACATTCTGGAGTTGACGTATTATTTCGTGCCAGTCTGGCACAAGCCTTGCTGGCAGTTAGGACACATCGCGACCAATCCTGGCTTCTCCCAAGGGCATGGTTGACGTCAACAAATTGAATTGCATGTGGTCGATGCATCGTGTTCTCCGATGACGTTACTGTCCAACCCACGTAGATTGTGACGAACCGACGAGAGAAGTGCCTCGTGCCACGTGCGCAAATTTCTAGTCATGTTGTCAATTGCTGTGTGCTACACAACCATTGTGTGTATCCTGTTGTCCTCATTAGCTCTCAATCTGTGCTTTTGACTATCGTTTGCTTCCTGTCTGCGCCGTTGGCCAGTCGCATTGTGACTAGAGAGACCACAGCTATGGGGGACGCTTCCGCACCCGGTGAGAATGGGCATGTCGTTTATTTATTGCTGGATTTCCATTCACGGTATCCACTTTACCTGAATATGGCGGCACAACTCAGCTGGACAGCCAGCCATACACGTAGGTCCCATGGCCCACCTCCCGTAACACCATCACATGGCACCTCTTCAATGTCGCACAACCAGCCAGGTCTCGTTTCCCTGCCCTAAGTCCAACTTTATGAAAAGGACTTGGAGAACAAGCCCATGTCCATATTATATTGCCTGAATAGCTTGCAAACAACAGTCTACGTCTCAGTCGTGGGGTCCATGGCCATGGTAATCTCATGGCGGGTGCTGCTGTACTTCAGCATGCATGCTGTGTGGTTCCATGTTTGTACTTGAACTTGTGATTTGTTCATTACTAAAGTGCAGTGTCCTCGGATGACGAACGAACGACTCGGCCCCCAAAAGGTGCAAGACAACAGATAGATTCCCGTCCCGCATGGAATATCCCACGATGGAGGAGGCAAGGGCCGCAATTGACAATTACAACATACTGAACCGCATAACCGTGCTGTGGCTTCGGAGCAAGAAGACTCGTTTTGAGGCACGTTGTGGACAGTGGAAAGAAAAGAAGTGTCCGTGGCTTTTATAGGCGCATGTGGACGTACAACATGGCAACATTGTCTTCGGCCAGTTTGTTGATGGCCGCCACTCTGTTCCTGGTACAGGACGTGGTAATCCAGCAAAAACGGTGTGTTGGGTTAGTCGGCAGATTGCGTCCACGCTGAAGCGCAATCCCACAGCAAATGTCAAGGCCCTTGAGGCTGTGGTAAAAAAGAACACTGTCAAGGGGGTCAATAGGAACACTCTCTACCGAGCAAGGTCGAAGACCCAAGAGTAGATTATGGACCCAAAGGACAAGGCTTTGTATCTTTTTCCAGTTTACTGTGAGGAGGTGAATATGCTTTTCTTTCTTGCTCGACTTGCTTTGCTGTACCTTGCTTGGGACAGCACTACTAACGGTTCCCCTCTTTCTGTCAACTTGCAGCTCGTGCGTGTGGATCCCAACACCCATGTTGTTGCCAAAGCGACCAAAGACAGACTTTTCCAATGTGTAGTTTTTGCCCCCGGTGCTACCATCCTAGGGTTTCAACATTTCGGACGGCACGAGCCTAAAATAGGGCCATGAGCAAGTTATGCTAATTTTTCAATTCTTCGATGCCAATGACAACGTGGTGCTCATGGCCTGGGCCATGGTGAGCGGTGAGAACGAAGACAATTGGACCTGGTTTTCCTTCCACTTGTCCTTGGCATACCCGACGGCTGTGCAGGAGGGCATCGTGGTCATCAGTGACCGTGAGAAAGGGCTACTGAAAGCTGTGGCCGAGAAGCTACCTGGATTCCAGCACAGCTACTGTGCCTTCCATTTGAGGGAAAACGTGCGGCAGAAACATGGCAAGCAGGTGGGCTACTGGTTCTGGAAGTTGGCACATGCCCTAATGGAGGCTGAGTGGCAGAGGTACGAGTAGCAGCTTTGCCAGGTCCCTCCACGCATTGGTGTGATGTTGTTGGGGGTGAAGGGGGAGGACAGCATCCCGAAGGAGCAGTGGAGCAGACTGTACTGCCCCGTTGGATGCGGCGGACACACTACTTCCAACGCCACCGAGTCCTTGAACACTCAAATCATGGAGATCCGCAAACTCTTTCCCTTCTACTATTTCATGGCTGTGTACACATGGGTACAGCGGCTGCTTACAGATCGCCACAAGCTAAGAAAGTAGGTGAAGGGCTAGTTTGCACCAACACCTCAGAAGCGCATGCTTCACGCATCTGTGATCACCGCAGACTACAAGGTGGAAGAGGAGGGCTCGCACTTGGCCACTGTCACTGGGCCCAACAACCATCAGCAGCGATTGAACGTGCAAGAGAGGACTTGCAAGTGCGGTGGGTGGAAGGAGTGGGGGCAGCCTTGTGTCCATGCTTGTGCATTCTTGATTCACAGGGGTGAGAATCCAGAGCCCTTGGTGGATGTGCATCAAACCCGCATGGCGTACCGCCGAACGTATAACCACCCCATGCCCGGCGTCAACCCCATCCACCTCAAACATCGTAAAGACAAGCTGTGGCGGCAGCCGGGGGCCAAGCGTGGACCTGGCTGCCCCAAGAGTACAAGGTGGAAGTGGGACGATCACAGGAAGAAAAATTAAAATTGCCCGTAGTGTGGTGTCCATGGGCACATAAAGGCAAAGTGCCCCAATTCCTCAGGCTGTCGGTGGTGCAGCAGCAGCTGCAGCCAACGCTCTCTTGCATCGGCTTGAGCGTACCACATGCGCGTGTGACGCCATTTGTGCAGAGTCAGCAGCCGGACCCTATTCTGGCGTGCCTATAAGTGAAGGAGGAGCAGCAGTGGGAGCCGGAGGAGGAGAAGATATGGGGACCGGTTCGACAGGTGGAGCAGAGAAAGAGGGGGCTGGTGCCGCTGGAACAGGCTGGACAGCAGCATGGGAAGAAGCACGAAGGGCTGCTACCCGACGCATCTGCAGTGTAAGGAACAAGTGTTGGGGGCTTCAACACGGAATCTAACCGTTCAGCAACTGGTTCTGGTGGACCTGCAACTGCAGCTGCTGCTATATGCAGATCCTGCAGCAGCAGCTACAGGTGTAGGTGCAGGACCACTGTACGATCCAGAGAACGACACAACGTATGACTCTGGTGAAGAAGAAGTGTACGAACCCGAGAGGGAGACTCTGAGGATGAAGAAGAGGACGAAGGGACTGTCAATCGTACACATTGTGAGTTTTTCAAAACAGGATTCTTTAGTTCCTTATGTTGGGCCAGTTTCTGTGCTTTCTTCTGCAGCTTGGATAAGGTTGAAAGGCTCTTCATCAGTGTGCATGTCATGGACAGGTCCCTCTGTGAGCAGATTCAACTGTGGATCCAGACGTTGTGGTCTAAATACACCAGAGATGATATTGTTGAGCATTGAGAGAGCTTTTATTCCAAGTGCTAGAGAGATCACACCTGGTGGTACAGGTTGACTTTCAGCTACATATTCTTGGTGGTGGTGATGATATTGTCGGGGACCTGTGAAGCGTCCAGTGCATGTACGACATTTAGGACAATCCTGCTGATCCTTCTGTTGACAGATCCAACATATGCAGTCATTAGGATGAACATATGGACAAGGCGGTCGTGGTGCTTGATTTGAAAAACACCCTCAATGATTAGCCATGTTGTTCTGGCCAAACTGAGCTCCGTTGCCGTAAGAGGCAAATTTCTTGGTGCGGTGACCTTCGTACTTTGCTTCTAGATCATTCTATGGTCCTTGATACATTTCTCTTTAACAAGCATGAGTGTTTTCACGGCTTTCTCCAGGGTCAATGAATAGGGTTGTGCAACTTGTACTGCTAGACCAGTTGCTTTCGTCCCTTCGTGCTGTGGTTTTCCGTCTGCTGCAGTTGCAATGACACGTTAGATAGTGGCTTCAAGTTGTGTCAGTTTACCATTGAAGCTCTTTTCCTGCTTTTGAAAGGTCAGAAAACGATTTATAGCATCCTTGAAGCAATTTGGAAGGCCACAAAATAATGTAATGACCACAACCCTCTCAGACAATGGTTCTCCAAGAGCGGCAATTTTGCTTGCGAGGTGTTTGAGGTGAGTGACATGGTTTTCAAGTCGTGTTCCCTCTTCCATCTGTTGATTATGAAATTCAGTGAGTAATGTACCCAACTAAATGTCGCATGCCATTACTTTAGTGCTTTCCAGGCCTTCCGTGGACAGAGTTTGTCATTGTTGTCTCAAATAATGAGCTTCAGGCATTCAGTCACATTCATGGCTAGTAAGGAGGATGCCTGGTCGCAGCGGCATTGCCATAGTAGCTTGTCTTCCGGTGATGCATTGACTGCAAGTATCTTGGTTGGTGGGTCAGACACAACTCCCCACAGTTCTTTGTTGAAAAATACCACTTGCGTGTTGAATGCAAATGTGTGATAATCATCGCCATCAAAGAGAGAAATGGGGAGTTGATCACCACCACCAGAGTTGACAATCATCATCATGTAAAGTCTTGAAATCACAGCCTAGTCTGCTTGGCTTTGTCAAAGGCAAAATTGAAATTAGAACCCTCTCATGATCATAAAGTGCCTAAAAAAAAATATGATGAAGTTCTGGATTCTTCCATCCACAGTCAGATACTCAGGTTTGAAGATATCAACACACTTGAATGTTAACAGTCAGTTGACTAGAATATATACACAGCACACTTGTCAAGAGATTCCTCACATTACACGGACACACGCTTTATCTCTTGCAAATTCCAACAGTATGCTTTACTCAAAACATGGTGAAGTATAGACGAAACTATCTACAACTGAAAGCACTACCTATATGTACTAGTCTGATCACTAGGATATGCAAAGTAGCAAGATGCTCATCAAGCCTCAGACTGTCTGGTACTCCGGTGTCTGATTCTCGGCAGTCACGGCCGTACTGGATGCTGGCCTCAAGCACTCCGAGGTTGGCGGATGCCCAGGGATCTCCGTGCTTGTCAATGCCACAAGAGCCCGTGCTCACACTCTCGGTTGATTGATCACTAAGATCAGCACGTCTTCCTCCATATGATTGCTTGCCATTTTTTTTTGTATCTTCATAAAAACTTGTCACTTTGGTCTTGTAGTCCTTGGTCACGATCCCTGTCGCTCCTTAATCTACCACGCCAGCACCGAGGACCGAGAGGAGCTCACGCTCACACTCTCGGTTGCTACTAGGCGAGCCATTCCATCTGCTTCCGCAAATCACGTCGGAACATTTGAAGCTTATGTCCATTCCACTTTCGTGATAGGAAGAGTAGAGTAGATAGACTGTGGATTGATGGATCAGTGGGAGGCCTAAAGAGGCCTGCCCACAGCCATACCATGCCCCGTCACAAGGGATTTACAGGATGGTGACCAAGTCGATGGTGCAACAGGCTGATGCCATATTTTTCCTCCCTAACGCTGATTCGGCTTCATTATCTAACACCACATAGAGATGGTAAATACGGCCCTCCTTGTCTGTTTTGATGGATATGAAGGTGATAGAAATTGAAGTAAAAGTTTTATTTCATAAAAGTTATCTAGTGCTCTAGATGTATAGAGGGTGTTTTACGCGCTCCAAAGAACTTTACGAAACTCAATTCAGATCCCGAGTGAGTAAGATATGACTTTTCATAGTTTGAAGGATATTGGTCCAGTTCAGGCAACAACGCCGGCACTCCCAACAAGTAATGTGGCCCAGATTAGTTGCCTCTTGGGAGGCAGAGAGCGCCATTCAAGGCCAAAAGGCAGCTAGATGAACTTCATTCAATCCATTTGATCAGTTTTACAATATTATGGCCTGCACATGTAGTGAAGGAGGAAGTTTCCTTGCACATGAATGTGACTACCGCTCATCCCGCTAGCCTAAGAGTTTGTTAGGAGGGGGACTTTGACAGAGTGTAGCTTCGTGCTCCCTTGGCCAAATGAGGCATATAACTCCCTGTTCAAAAGCTGGAATCATGTCATTTATCAATCAAGAATCAATTCAAAAAAATTGCACTCTCTGAAATCAGCTTTAAGCTTCTGTAATTTCTTCCTCTGAAACCTGCACCTCCCACTCCCAAAAAGTTGGTCCTTCCTAGGCTGCTCTTGGTTAGCATAATCACCTCCCTGAGGGCTGTCCCAGTTCCTATCAGTGGTATGAAAGCTAAAAAAAGGATTTTCTTCATCCTCGAGGCATTCCTTGCACTCTGTGGTGTAAGAGAGTCGTTGTGGATTGAACATTGTACTACTATGGCGAGATCCACTTTTATGGTGGCCAGCGTCAATATCTCCAAGTTTGAACACAAGAACCTTTTCAACTAGAGCAACAACATGAAGATGGTGTTGATAGAAAAGGATATATAGATCCATTTGGAGGACAAGGAACCAGCTGAAGGCTCTCTCTCTCCCTCTCCCTCTCTCTCTCTCTCTCTCTCTCTCTCTCTCTCTCTCTCTCCCTCCCCTTGTGAGGCCCGTACCAACCACAAGAAGCATCACTCCCTTGCCACCATCTACCTCTGCCTTGCCAAACAGGAGCAACTCCTCTTCCATGGAATCCTCACTCCAAAGGAGGTTTGAAAGAAGCTTGAGGCTATTTATGACTCCAAGTAAATCTTCATGAACATGGAGCTGCATTGTCGCTTTTATATTATGAAGGTGGATGAGTTGGATCCACAATTGACAACATCAACATTTTGAAGTCTCTCTTTGACTAGAAATCTGTAATTTAGGTTCTTGTCAAAGAGCTTGTGCTCATGCTAACCACCTTCTCTGGCCTTCCTAGTAGTTACACTCCTATCATTGTTGCCATGGACCAGCGTGGCGACAAGCTCTCCCTCAATGATGTGGAGGAGAGCCTGTTGTTTGAGGAGGAACATCACAAGGGAGATGAGGATGGAAGCAGAATAGAAGTTGCTCTCATCACCAACATTTGTCATGTGGGTGGTACTGCACTAACCAGGGACAATGGCAGAGGATGAAAGAAGAAGGAAAACTGCCACTACTACAAGAAGCCAGGCCATGGAGCACACAAATGCCAGAAGAAGAAGGTGGACCATGCAGCTGGAGTGGGGGCAGAAAAGCACTATGACACATTTGCAAACACAGAAGATTGGGAAAGTGGATTCGTGACCACCATCGGGGTTGTGTACGTCTCCAAGATGACTACCATGTCTTGGATCATCGACTCAGGAGCCATGCGGCACATGACGTGGCGTCGAAAGTGGTTCTTTGTCGACACCGCCATTGAACTTCCTTGGGTATACATGGGGAACAATCATGTATAAATGGCGGTTGGGGAGGGTGAGATTGTGTTTTGCACTTCTACTGAGGGTAAGTACGTGGAACTTTGTGTGAAGGGGGTGCTCCATGTTCCGTAGCTGGTACAGATCCTCCTCTCTCATATTCAAAGGCATGCACATTCATTTCAAGAATGATGCCTGCACCATCTTTCCTTGTGCAGGCCGTGTGCTTGTACAAGCAGATAAGGATGTTGGTCTTTATTGCCTCTACATGGTGTTGGAGAAGGAGGTCGACTCAACATTGGCAGAAAGGAAGGGGAAACAAAAAAATGGCCTGTGCCACCGCTAGCTTGGTCACCTCAGCTTTAGCATATCATCTCCATGCAGCAGATGGAATGCAGCCTGGAGGTCAAGGGGGTGAATCAGCCTGGTGCATCAGCTTGTGATAGCTACGTTGCAGAGAAGAAAGCCCGCTCTCCTTCCACGAAGGAAGAGAAAGGGGCAGAAGAGTTTCTCTCACCTGTTCACTCTGACTTGTGTGGTTCCATGCCATTATAATCCTTGTCTTGTAAGTTGTACTTTATCACATTTATTGATGACAATTCAAGAAGGAGTTTCCTTCTTGGCTGGAAAGGATGATTATTTTGATTATTTCAAGGTGTGGATTACTGCTACACAAAATGACAGTGGTAGTCGATTGAAGGTGCTTTGTACGATGGTAGAGGAGAGTATCTCTTGAACAACTTCTGGATCTTATTCAAGCATCGCGGGATCCAGCACGAGGTCATCCCACCTGGAACACCGCAGCTGAATGGTGTGGCTGAATGTATGAACCACACTCATGGAGTGTGTTGATAGCATGTTCCAAGATGCCGAACTCCTGTCAAACTTCTGGGCGGAAGTGGCCAACACTGTCGTGTACCTGAAATTCCGGAGTCCCACGTGCTCTGTTCCATTGATGACAACATAGGAGGCATTGAAAAGAAAAAATCCAATAGTAATGCACCTGAAATTTTTTAGGTGTATCACATTCGTGGACGTGCCTGCTGGAAACCATAACAAGGTGAATAGGAAGTTGGTGAAAGCAGCCTTCTTTGGCTACGAAACTATGGATGACCGCCTCTACAACCTTGCCTCACATAAGATCATCCATAGATGTGAAGTTGTCTTTGAAGATGACGTGAAGGAAAGGACCTGGAGCCCTATGTCTGTAATTTTAATCGCTCTCACATTTGTACCGGAGGTTGGAGAAGAACCGATAGCTGAAGTGGACACTGCAGACAATGGTGAATATAGCGGCAATGACAAAGAGGTGGAGGGAGCTGAGAAGGGACCAGGAACTGGATCTGATGGAGAGGAGCAACAAAGCAATGTACAGAAACTACCATGACGATCCACATGCTTCAACAAGGATTCTAAGGTCTGTGGGGAGCAGCTACGGTAGTCTGAGAGGCTCGCAAAGAAGTAGACACTGCATGGGGAGCACCTGAACCTGTGCACCGCCCCGCCACCAACAGAAGCCTTTTGCTTTGAGCTCCTCTTCCTCACAATCACCGATGAATCAGCTACGGCCAAAACCATGCGCAGTGCCGAGGCGACGTATTGACGGATCACAACACACAAGGAGTATGGTGTGCTCATGAAGAGCGGTACCTGGATCCTCAAGGAAGCTCCACGCGATAGCCAAGACTAGATGCTGGTGGATTTCCAGTGTAAGCATGGTGTGGATGGTAAGGTGCTCAAGTAAAATGCACGGCTGGTTGCAAAGGGATATGCACAGACTATTGATGAGGATTTCCACGAAACATTTGTACCGGCCTTAAATTTCCCATCCATCTAATCCATGTCCGCTCTTGCTGCTGCTATGGACTAGAAGATGCACTAAATGAATGTCACACGTGCATTTTGGAATGGTGACCTGGAGGAGGATGTGTACATGGAGCATCCAAAGGGGTATGTGGTAGAAGGAAAGGAAGATTTGGTATGCAAGCTTGTGAAGGCCCTCTACGACCTGAAACTAGCACCGCAAGTGTGGTACCAAAAGATTAATGAGCAGATGGTTGGCCTTGGTTTTGTGCGCAACAAAGCTGACCATAAAATATATGGACGCATGCAAAAGGAAAGCCTTGTTGTCAGCTTGATTTACATTGATCATCTACTCATTGCCTCTAACTCCATATCTCTATTGGACAATGTGAAACAGTCCCTTCCTGCCAAGTCAAGCGCAACCGAAAGCAGCAGATCTTGGAGTTGTCACAGATCATGTACATGAGCGAAATCATCAAGCACTTTGAAAACCTAGCAATCCAACCAAACTTCCACGTCAGCAAGCCCAAGCACTATGCATTCTATAGCAGAAAATTCCCCAGGAAAGACGTCGTCCCTCCACCTCTAATCTAAGTCTATGGGGATACAGAGTAGGTGATGAAATTATCCTCGGGAACAGGTATTGTGGAAAACTGATTGAGTATCTGGTCAAGTGACATGGCTATGACACCGCGGACAACACATGGGAGTCCTACAACAACCTCTGAGACATTGATCATCTGATCGATGGCTACTACAAGCGTCACCGGCCCACTTCTAGTAACGCGCCTATAAGTCACAGGAAAAGTGTTACGTCCCAGACATGTATGAGTCCTTTAGCGCCATGAGTGGGTACTTCTGTCTCTACATTAATGGCCCACTACGTGTGGACCATAGGAATTTTACGTCGTTCGACCGAGGGTACATCAGCCACCTGCCCCGGACCTCCAGTGTTTCATTTCAAAAGAATCTGACAAGTTTGGCCACTTTTCAAAAAGGTCGACATAAGTGTCACAAATTGTATCCTTGCTGGCATACCATTCGTTCGACTTCTTGACAGCACAAGACTTTTGTAAAACTATGCCTTGATATTTTTTAAGCCCCTTCCACTTTTTCGCACGGCTTCTCAAAGCGACCACTCACAACACGAGATTGCATGCGTCACTCGACTAAGGCATACAAGATCCAACATAGCTGGCTGGTTGCACATAAAGACAAGGCATGTACTGCTCTATGGAAAATGTCCCATTGGTCTGTTCTGAGATAGGCCAGGAATGCACTACACAAAAATGGGAATGTAGCCTGGAGATCATCATAGGAAACACAACATTGTGGCCTAGTTGGGACAGGCGCCAGAGCTCATGGGTCGCGGTATCAAACCCCGCGATGGCCGCATTTTTCTTTGTTGCCCAGAATGAGACAGGAAGCTTCTAGGAAGCTTACTAGAGCCTGCCTTGAGGATGAAACTTGGCGGTCTTAGGATGCTCCAAGAAGGACCGTAGGCTCTTGTTGAGCCACTGCAAGCAGAAGCATTAGCAAAGCTCTGCAAGTACAAAAGCCTGTACCCAACATGCATCTATTTACAGTTGTTGCCTCACAGAGTTTCCAACCAAGGGTAGACACTAAAGACCTTCATGCGTACTTTGTGACATTGCAAACTGAACAAACCTAGAGTGTGGATCCCTCGTTCGGGGGTGATATGTTATCTTGGTTGAAATACCAAGAGCGGTTGGCAACTTCCCATGTTGGGACCCGTTTTCTAGACAGTTGCTATCCGGCGCATTGACATTTAGGTAACTATGGCTCCTTGTTGTAACTCTCTCTGCATGTAAGCACATTTGAAGCACATTTGACACTCTGTTTGTGTCGCCTAGCCCAACCCTTGCTGTTTCGCGTCCGACCTGTGTTGACGCTGTGTACTGAGAGAGCGCTGACACCTAGTCAATGGCAAGGATTCTAGGAAGCTTCTTGGCAATCTCATTTTGGTATCAGAACGAACAAGCCTCAGCTTTTTGTGTTGTACAATAGAGACGCAATAGTAGCAGTAGTGAGTGGAACTAGTGGCAGCCACCAATAGCAGCAACAACAGATCCTGGAAGGATCCACCATGACTACGTTGCAGCAGAGTAGTAGAGGCAACAGTAACGGTTGCCTCCACTGCTCGAGGTGGAGCAATGGAGGCAACAGAGACGGTTGCCTCTGTTGCCTCTGTTGCCTCCATAGTCTGACGGCAACAGAGGCGGCAGCCAGAAGCAATAGCAACCGTAGCAGTAGTTGTGGCGGGAAGCACCTGCAGCAACTGTTGCTACAGGCAGCAGTCGCAGCAGCAGCAGCAGCAAAAATAGTGTTGGCAGCGAGTAGCTATAATAGCATCGGATAGGAGCAGCCACAGCAGCAGCCGGAGTAGCAACAATTGAGGTAAGCAGATACAGCAACAGTAGTGTCGGTGGGTAGCTGTAGCAGCAAGGGCAATAGGAGCAGGAGCCGCGGCAGTAGGAGCAGCAGCGGCAAGTAGCTGTAGTAGCATTGGGCAGCTGAAGGAAGGTGATGGCAAGTAGTGGCACCGACGGAGGGTAGCAAGAGCTGTAGCAGCAACTACAACAGTAGTGGCAGTGAACAACCGCAACAACGGTGGCGAGAAGCTACAGCAGCCACGCCAGCCGACACACTAGTCGTAGCAACAACAGCAGTAGCAACGGTGGACAGCTGCACTGGCGGCGAGCAGCCGCAACAGCGGCGGAAAGAAGTTGTAGTAGCCGCGGCAGCCAACGTAGCAGCCGCAATAGCTGCAATAGTAGTTACTGCAGAAACGGTAGCAGTAGCTGCTGCAACAGCTACTGTTTTCGGGTTCGAGGTAGACCCGACGTGAGGGACCCTGTCCGGGGTGGTCCTGTTAGTCGGGCCTGACGTGGCGACGGAGGACGGGACATAGCGCCGGCTGAGCGCCGGCGCACAAGCCGGCGCGTGTTGGCCAAACGCCGGCCTCCCGCCGGCCGAGAGGCGCAGGTGAAGCCGACGGGCAACCTCCAGCCGGCTGCGTGTGAGGAGAGGAGCGAGCCTCCCCCTCCACATTGCTCGCCCCGAGGGTCGAGCCAGACAGAAAAAAAAAATACAAGGGGGGTCCACGAGTGGGGCACTCGAGAAAAACCCCAGGTGGGAGTATCCCACTGACACCGAAGTGATCGGTGAAAAAAAAAGGAGAGGGGGGGGCTGCAAGAGTAGTAGTGAAATACGCGAGTATTGAAATTTTAGCTTGAGGTCACACCCGTTGGCTATCGATGAAAATTAGAATAGCAGCAATAGCAGCAAAGAGGTGGCCCCGGGTCACAGCCGTCGATTGGTGACGGCGACCAGTGCAGTAGCAGAAGTCGCGGTAGTAGCGACACCACCAGCACCGTTACCAGTCGTAGGAAGTGTGGTAGAGACCACCCCCGTTGGCGTTCACAGTCGCCATAGGCATTGACGACGGCTGTAGGCCGCAGCGACAACAGTAACAGCACCAAAGGTGACTTGATGTTACACTTTATGTTAGCCACGCGATAGCAACATAGTATTCACATAGCAATCGCACAGCAGGGCACCACCAGCATGGTGGTGGCCGCCCTCGAGACGGCATCACAGAACTTCGAAGAGATTGTGCTTTGATCTCCCACCTCCCCTTGTAGCTTTGTGCCAGTGGGAGCGAGTGTCCTATGCACTCACCCATGCCAAGCTCTGGAGTTGAGCATGTTGGCATGGCAAGGAGTGCAGCCGATGCCATGGTTGGCACTGGCACTGCATGCGTGGCAGGTGCCGCGTCCACAATGGAAGTTGCAACCGTGACACACGCCTCAGGCGTCTAACGGTTTTGCCTACTACTACTGTGGCGATCGACACCATGGCTAGCGCCAATGTCGCCACCGCCCTACCGGGTGGTGACCGCCTTGGATACAATTTTTTCCTTCTTCTTCACCATCCGACTCAGAGATGTTGTTGGTCGATACTGTGGCACCCCTCAGTGGACCTATGGCAGTGTTGTAGGCTGAGCTCCAGGGTCTAAAGAGCATGGTGCAAGAGCTCACAGACTATGTGGTCTCTGATCGGGTCGTTGCCACCATGCAGCTACAGACACCCCCATGTTCCTCCTCGCCATCCTCACCTCCGTCAGTGGCATAACCTGATGGTGCCACACCTCCCGGCATTAGCTCTACATCTGACGCCAAACGCTCTAACCTGAAGTCAGTTCGAGTCATCCCATCATCTGACCCCTCCGCTTCTATGGTAGTCCCTTCAACTTATGCTCGTTGCGCTCGCACTCGGCATGGGAGGTAGCTGCCGGCACGTTTGGCTAGACGTGTCTTGGAGGTAGCAGAAGAAGCAGGATTAGCAGAAGTTACCGCGGAGCTCACTCTCTCGTCCCGGTCGCAGAGTTGGTGCGGAACCCCTTCCCAACTTCTGGCGATGTGTTGGTTGAGGGGGGGATGGAGTGTTTGCCAACGACCACTGGAGAGTGCAGGAGGGATGCGATGGACGGTGCTACACAACGAGACGCTCTCACTGAGGACGAGCCATCCGAGGAGTGGTCTGAGGCGGAGTCGGAGGTGGATGAATGGTCTGACGTGGAGTTAGAGGCTGACTTAGAAACGGATATGGAGATGGATACTATAGTTGATGTAGCAGAGACTACAATCACAGAGGTAGGTGTTGTAGTAGCATTGGACGGGGCAGTAGTAGTAGTGGAGGTGACAGTCAAAACATGTGGAGCAAACATTTGCGCAGTGGGCATGCCGGTAGCCACTAACGTTGTGACATTAGCAGTAGTAGCAATAACTACTATAGACGGGACACCGACAGTGGATGCTCTTATTGGTGCAGACACCACGGTGACCGTCGCACTTGCAGTAACCGGTACAGCCTCCGCAAGGGCAGATGCTCCCTCAGCTACAGCATCTACCATTGCAGGTACACATGCAGAGGGGACACCCGGAGAGGCAGGAGACGTCGAAGTTGCCAGCACGTCTGCTATGGCTGGCGCAACTGCCACAGCTGTCTATGGAGGTGCAGCCGTCGCTGAGGACGCAGCTCACGTAGTATCTGATGCACTTGCAGCCGAGCCGGCCCGTATGCTTGAGCTTCTACACTCTACGCTTTGCGACCAGGGGGATGCAGTCACACGTGCGGACAGGCACCTGCAAGTTGTCACGTTTGAAATGCGTGTAGCGAGCGTACGTTGGAGTACCGCAGACTCTACGGTTTGTTGGGTAGCGACAGTAGACGTCGAGGATCTACATATGTGCCTCGAAGCTGCTGAGTGGAAATTGCACGGTACACTATGGAGGCGGTTGGACTTGCGCCAACAGGTGGAGACAACATTAGTGTATGCTCCAGCAGAAGTGGCTCGTGTAGGAGCGGCCGTTACAGTGGTCGACACTACGGACAGCCGAGTGGCGGTTGTATCCGCGGCATCTAATGAGCCTGCTGCAGTCACCCCTACAGGTGCAGCTTCCATGGAGGATAACGAGCGAGCTACGGATCTCGAGCTCATGTTTGACGTGACCGGCATTGTGGATACCATGGCGGTTCCAACCGATGACACAGCTACACACATCCGAGTTGTAGTTCCCATACCCGAGTACCTGCGCTCCCCAGTCGACGAGCAGGAGGCAGTCGTGGCTCGAGTGGAGGCATGGGTAGAGGATCTCATGGTCGAGCTCCGGGAGGCCGGCAGCCGTTGTTACTCTGTGGATGTTCCAGCACGATGGGTTCTTGAGGAGTGTGTGGAGGATGTGCACACGCGTCTCAAGGCAGTTGAGTGGTCTCTACAGGATGCACGTCGAGGACGGACAAACGTTCAGTAGCAAGTGGACGATTGGCTGCACACCAGGGGTTGGGAGGAGTCCAAGGACGTTTTCCAGGCTCCCGATGACGGCGGCAATGCCGTAGAGGGAGATTCATCAATAGATGCCGATGACTGTCCAGCAGTTGACGGCCAAGTGGTAGGTGTGTCAGCAACAGCCAGTGGGTCCGCAGTAGCACCTCCTACAGATACAGGCATTGCAGTTACCGACGTATTGTCTGGTGTCAATGCCCTGCAAGTAGCTGGCGACCAGGCGACTGATGATTCGATGGCTGACTACACGACAAGGTGGTGAGGCCATAGGAGGCCGTGACTCATGTTGACATTGTGGAGGTCCATCGTCAGGTTCGTTTCACGACTGACCGCCTGCATGCCGCAGATGCAGCTGGTCGGCCGGCAGGCAAAGCAAAGCTCGACGAACTGCACACGCGTCTAGACGTTATGCAGTCTGCGTGGCAATGTGCAACTAAGCAGCTAGCAAGCATTCATCATGTGATGCAGTTGGAGGAGGCCATCAGTGTTGCACTCGTCGCAACAAGAGGTGTCGACAGCAGTGATGGCGACGACCGTAGCGACGATGACGCTGTAGGGTGAGACTATGTGTACGCACACACAGGTGTGACGAGGAGACCTAACACCTTGAGACCACCATCTACTTGTTATGCAGGTGTGGATATAGGTGTCGCGGTGTCGAGATCTGCAATCCACGGGGAGTATTGTGATGTGAACTTTGGCCCGACATTCCTGAGGTAATAGCACGAGTGGGTTACGACCCCCATAGTGATTGCGTTCTAGTGCTGGTGGTTGAGACCCGCACACTTGGTGAGTTGTACCAGTGTGACTAGGGGACCCAGCACCTTGAAACCACCATCAAGATTGTCGCGTTGCCAGGCTCTCTAGCCCAGGGGGAGTGTTAGTGTGTGGGCTTTGGCCTCACACACTTATGGGGACAGTGTGGTTAGTTTGGGTCTGGCACGATGTTTTTGCTCGAGGTTGTGCTAGTCGAGACCCGCGCACCTGGTGGGTCATAGCGGTGCGATGTGGAGACCCAGAGCCTTGAACAAGTGAGTGTGTGTCGGGAGCTCGTGACATGTTTCCCGGTGCTTAGTTATGTACCTTGCTCGTTGGTCGAGACCCGTACACCCGGAGGCGTGTTACGGGGTCACGAGGAGTCATGTCTTGCACGTTACGGACGTGTCCGACTTGTCATGCTGGACGTTCTAGTTCAAACGGTGCATCGTTTTGACGCTTGTGTGGGAATTTACGGCCGGGCAAGTGTTTCAGCCTCGGCGGGGCCGTTTTGGCAGTTTGCATAGTTTTGCGTAGCCAAACGTACCCCTGGCTGCGTTGGCTCCGCACCAAACCTCACAGTTATTTAGGTGACTATGGCTTGTTGTAACTCTCTCTGCATATGTTTTATTTATGGAATCACATTTGACACTGTTTGTGTCGCCTAGCCAAACCCTTGTTATTTTGCGTCCGACTTGTGTTGACGCCGCGAGCTGACTGAGCGTTGACGCCTAGTCAATGGCAAGTGTGCTAGGAAGCTTCCTGGGTATCTCATTTATGGTAGCTATTTGCTTAGAATTTTCCATAGACTACCTGTTATACAGCTTGCACGTACGCTGGCCACACCATGAGTGGAGGGGATATCCCCCTCTCTCGCTCATTGTTCCAGCTAAATCTCATTCTTTCAACCAGATCTTTACCATCTCTCCATCATTCTCAGCGCCGTCTACACATTGTTGGTTTTCACGCTTCTCTCATTTTTCTCTGTTGTGTCCTCCCGGCTTGTGTACATCGGTGTCCAGATGACTGACGGCGAGACACGATGCTGCTGGAGTGTCGTCCGGTGGAACCGATGCACGCTGAGGCCTACAAGAAGTTTACTAGAGCCTCCTCCCTCTGACGGTCGACGTGCTCAACTCCATCGGTAGGCCTCCTCGACAGTCGTGCCGTCGACAGTCACTGCCACTGTAGATGTTGTCTACATGCCTCTCGTTGATTTTTGTGCATCTCTCATTGTACTCTGTTGTGTCCTCCCAGCTTGTGTACATTGGCGTGCTGATGAATGAGGGCAAGACTCGACGCTACTGGAGTGTCGTTCGGTGGAGCCGACGCACGTTGAGGCCCACTCACAGTTTGCTAGAGCCTCCTCCCTCCGGCGATGCGCTCAGCTCCATCGGCAGGCCTCCTCGGTGGTCGGGCCGCCGGCAGTCACTGCCACTGTAGATGTTGTCTACATGCACCCAGCGTTGTTTCTGGTTGTGCCATTGCGTCTTCAGCATCATGTTGTGCCTAAGGTCCATGTCTCTTGCTGTGTGGCACTGTTTGGCATCACTGACTAACGTAGGCATTGCCTGGGTTTGGGCAGCCGTAACTCTTTGCTGCTTTTTTTCTAGCTGATTCTGATTGCACGACTGCGTTCACAGCGTTGGTATTATGGTATGGTCCAGTTTTCAGGCAAAACGGACGACGCCGGGGTTTTGGGCTGTCGGGCGTTTGGCAGGGCTCACCAAGAAAACCCTGCCTGCCAGAAAATAGGTCTAGGACTATTTTCTGATTGGCTGGTTAGCTCAGTAACAAGTTCTACACTAGTGGGGGGGAGCTAGAACTTGGAGGGGTCTCCCATTGTTGCTCATTCTTCATTCCTAATCAGTTACTTTTAGTTTCCAGTTGCTTTCTAGCGCTAACACTGGCGCGCGCATTTCTGAGTAACAAACCCAGAGCTTCCAGACTTAGTCTTTAGAGCAGCAGACTGAGGGGACAGCATACTTAAGCAACGAGCGTGGAAGCCCGCACGCTGCATCAACAACGCTGTTACCCCAACTTGCTGCCTAGTGTTTCCTTCATGATATCATAGCCAGAGTGCAGCAGCAACAGCAGAAGACTGACGTACAGGTGTCAGACAACGTCGGTGGACCTCCATACATGCCAGTGCAGGGGAAATACTGCCAGATTTTTTCCGGCAGCATTGACCCGCCTGGTGGCGGCGTCCGAATTTTTCCCACAGCCACTAGGCCAGGGGAAATGCTGCCGGATCTTTTCCAGCAGCACTGACCCCCACGCTTGACGCAAAGAGGTGAGCGGCAGGCCACGTCAGGCGCTTGCTGGCGACGACGCACACGGCGATGTCATCCAAGTGTGACTGACAGCAGCAGCCCGCAACAGCAGGAGCAGGAGCTTGCAGCAGTAGCGAGCAGTGGCAACAGCAGCCAGCAGTAGCTGCACACAGCAGCAGCCGGCAGTAGCAGCAGCTCGCAGCAGTAGTAGCCCGTAGCAGCAGTAGCAAATGCTGGCAGCAGCAGTAGCTCGCAGCAGCAGCAGCCGGCGATAGCAGCAGCAGCAACGGTTGTAGCGGCAGCCAGTAGCAACAGTAGCTGCAGCTGCTTGCAGCCCGCTGCTCGCTGCGAGCAGCAAGCTGCTGGCAGCGAGCTCATTGCACGCAACGAATAGTGAGCAGCGAGCTCGCTGCTCGTGACTCACCGCTCATAGCGAGCAACGAGCTCACCGTGACGAGAAAAAAGAAAGAAAGAAAAAAGAAACAAGATCCCCACCCCGCGAGCAGCCGCAGCAGCAGCAGCACTAGCAACAGCAACAGCAGTAGCAGTAGCAGCAATAGTAGTAGCAGCAGCAGCAACAGTAGTAGAAGCAGCAACAGCAGTAGCAACAGTATTAGCAGCAACAGCAACAGCGGCTGCAGCCACGCAACAGCAGCAACATCAATCGCTGCTGACGTCAGCGGTCGTCTGCTGTCGTCACTGTCGATGTCATTGCTGATGTCATCAACAACACCAAAAAACACAAAGCAGTAGCCCTACACACACCGTAGTAGCATTTGCTGATGTCAGCCATCCTCGGCTGACATCACTGCTGACATTAGCAGCACAGAAAAGAAACAAAAGCAAAAAAAGGAGGGGAAGAGAGGCACCCTAATCCACTATGGCCAACAGTCCATCTGAGGAGGGATCCTCCTCTGTTGGAGGGACCCCCAGCCCCCCTTTCCTGTAGCAGCTGCAGTAACTGCAACAACAATAGCAGCAATAGCAGCAATAGCAGAAGCAGCAGCAACGGCGGCATCAGCAGTAGCAGCAGCCCTCTGGCGTCGTTGGCGGCAACCCTGACCACCTTGCTCCTCTTCAACAACAGCTTGCCGCCTTGACACAGCACCTTGCAACGTTGCAGCCATTGGCCTCCCAGACTACCACCAGTGCACTGCCACCATTTATTCCTCCAAGGCACGCCAACCCCGCTGTGTCTGCCGCCACGTATTACCTAGCGCAGCAACAGACTCAGCGTTAGCGGCAGACACTGACCTCCGTCCTTGGCTCCACTCTGGACGCCGACCGCACACAGGAGGAATTTGACACGCCGCCCCCGCTGCTTCAGGCCGGCGATCAGTTCCAGAGCTGGGAGCTTAGCTTCCGGATCTGGGCGCAGTGTGAGGACCTGTGGGTATTCTACACCCTCACGTATGATCCCACCCAGGCCAACCAGGTGTATGACGCTGGTCACGCCGTACGTGCCCTCGTCCCCGTCACCCCTCCGGCTTCCTGCCTGGCCCTAGAGCCTTTCCTCGACGACTTCACCCCTAGCGCCACCACAGACCCTACAGTCGCGTGGCACGTCCTCGCTCGTCCCCATCGCCTGTCCAGTGAGGCTGAGACCAGCTGTCTGCTGCGGGAGCTCAACTTCCTGCACATGGGGGAGACCGAGACGGTCACCGCCTACTGGAAGCAGGCGGAGGACATCCTTCGTCGCCTCGGCATCTCTGTCCCACCCCCTCTAGCCGCGCTCCTCACCATCAAGTGTGCTGCTACAGACGCGTACGTAGACATCTTTGTCCACTACTCCCAGGACATCCTCTCTACCATGGCGGCCAAGGGCACCCTCATGCCTTGGGCATACGAGCTCTTCCTCCGGATTGAGGAAGCTCATCTAGAGTCTCGAATCCAGCGCACGGAGGCTCTCGCCTCCCCTGCCGTCGCCTCCGTGGTCGTCGCTTCCCTCGCTGCAGGGACCTCATCGTCGTCAGGGAAGAAGAAGTCTCGGAAAAAGAAAGGCAAGGGTCAGGAGCAGCAGAAACAACAGCCGTCGACCGGGTCCAGCGGTGGTGGCTCGGCCTGCCACAACTGTGGCCAGCCCGGGCACGGGTGGTACACGTGCCCTCTCCCGACGGACGAGGCGCGCGTCGCACTTTCCCTCTCCTGTGCCCCACAGAGTGCATCGATTGCGCTCAGGGCAAGATGCACCGGTCCACATACCCTTTGTCGTCCTCCCGTGCATCCGCCCCTCTCGACCTGGTCCATTTTGATATCATGGGCCCTCTCCCCACCGAGTCCGTCGGAGAGAGGGGTCGCTATGTCTTCACCCTCACTGACGACTATTCTCGCTACCGCTTGGTCTTCTGCCTTCGACAGAAGAGCGATGTCACCCGAGCCATCCTTGACTGGCTTGTCCTTGCGGAGCTCGAGTGCGGTGGCTCTCTTCGTCGCTTTTGCTCCGATCGCAGGGGTGAGTACATGGGTGAGACCACCACCTTTCTCGCCTCCCGTGATATCCACCATGAGACATCTGCGCCCTACACGCCCGCGCAGAACGGTGTCTCCGAACGGTGGAACCGTACCATGGCCGACGTCGTCTGCACCATGCGGGTCGAGTCTGGTCTCTCCGATGACTTCTATTTTGAAGCCATGGCCTATATGACATGGGTCTGGAACCGGATTCCCCACGGTCCCCTTCCCCGCCAGTCCACGTTGTACCAGCATTGGTGCGGTAAGCGCGCTGATCTCCTCCCGGCGTGTGTCTGGAGCTGCGTGGCCATTGTGTGGCTCCCCGCCGCGCAGCAAGGCGGCAAGCTCACCCCCCTCGGACGTCCCTGCACCTTCCTTGGTGTCTCTCATCATTCCAAGGCCTGGCGCTTCTGTGATCCATCTCGGCACTGCATCGTCAAGTCCCGCGATGCACTCTTCTTTGAGGACATGTTTCCCCGTGATCTCATTCGCTCCGGCTTGTCCGTATCCATCTCGTCACGTGGGAGAGTGGTGAGTCCGTCCTCCGTCCTGCCGCTTCCGGGTGACACATCCCTCAGTCCCTCTGAGCCGGAAGCCCCAGTCGCATCCACTGACCCCTCCAGGCCGGCAACCCCAGTCGCGTCCACTGGCCCCTCCGATCCAGCAGCCCGAGTCGTGTCCACTGGCCCCTCCGGGCCGGTAGCCCCAGTCGCGTCCACTGGCCCCTCCGGGCCGGCAGCCCCAGTCGCGTCCACTGGCCCCTCCCGGCCTGCAGCCCCAGTCGCGTCCACTGGCCCCTCCGGGCCGGCAGCCCCAATCGTGTCCAATGGCCCCTCCGAACCGACAGCCCCAGTCGCGTCCACTGGCCCCTCCGGGCCAGCAGCCCCAGTCGAGTCCACTGGCCCCTCCAGGTCGGCAGCCCCGGTTGCATCCGCTGGCCCCTCCGGGCCAGTAGCCCCGTCCGCCTCCGTTGGCCCGTCGAACTCAGTGTCATCTCCTGTCCTGCCACGTTACACACTTGACCCAGGCGGCAACCTTCGACCCAGGCCATCAGTGAGCGTACAGACCGTGGCACCGCGCCCCGTGGTGCCTCGACCCCCTGTGGCTCCACGTGTCTCCTCCACTCCCACGATCATGAGTGGGGATCCTGGCACCAAGGTCCTCGTCTTGACCACCTTGGTCATCATTGCAGACCTTCACCAGGACTCCGCACTGGGCTACTCCATGCTTCATCACTAGCATCGCCACGCTGTCGTGGCTGCACTCGCGCACATCCCACCTGGAGCTCGAGATGCATACGCTCTCTCATTCCGCTCCACAGCACGCCCGGAGGACCCAGCCACCGTGCGCGAGGCACGAGCCTCTCGTAAGGCCGCACACTGGGATGTTGCCTACGTCGGTGAGCTGGCTACCATCCGACAGCACCACGTGTACGACCTCGTCGACCTCCCTCCAAGTCGGAAGGCCATCAGCGCCAAGTGGGTTTTTCGGCACAAGTGAAAGCCCGACGGGTCCTTGGACAAGTACAAGGCCCACCTCACAGCCAAGGGGTTTGCACAGATCCATGGGGTTGATTACAACCAGATCTTTGCCCCAGTCGGCCAGTTCTCCACTAGCCGGGTGCTCTTCAGCCTGGTTCCCCAGCATGGGTAGGAGCTGCATCAGATGGACGTGAGCAACGCTTTTCTCGATGGCTCACTGGAGGGTGACGAGCTCTACATGGTGCAGCCCTCAGGCTTGGACGATGGCACTGGGAGAGTCTGGCGGCTGTGGAAGGCCCTCTATGGCCTGAAGTAGTCGCCTCGGTGCTGGAACCAACAGATCAGCAGCATGCTCCTTCGCGGCGGGCTCCAGCGCAGCGCCGTTGACCCCACACTGTTGTCAGTCCGCGAGGCCAGACTTTCGTTGTTGTTCTGGTCTACGTCAACGATGTCCTCATCGCATCGCCATACACGGTTGCCATCCAGCGTGTCAAAGACTTGCTGCACGCCGCCTAACAGATAAGGATCTCAGATCTGCCCGAGTCTTCTTAGGCATAGAGCTCGAGCATGATCGCTCCCAAGGCGTCCTACACATCCACCAGGCTGCCTATGTGCAGACTCTATCCTCCCGCTTTGCGGAGGACCTTCCACTCGTGCCGTGCGCATCTTCACCTATGTCACCTGATGGCCAGGTGAAGCTGAATAGTCCTGACCCAGCTGTTGTGGGGGAGCCATTTGACGTGACCACGTACCTACGAGTCATCAGGTCACTAATGTTCCTGGCGACGACGATGCGCCCAGACATCGCGTTCACCGTCAACCTCCTAGCCCAGTTTTCTCAGGAGCCACGTCACCTCCACTTCGAGGCCACGATCCGAGTACTGCGCTATATCATCTCGACTCCTCGGCGAGGTCTCATGTTCCGCCGCAAGCCGTTAGTTGTCACCGTAGGCTACACCGACAGTGACTTGGCCGGGAGTCCGGACGGTAAGAGTCGCAGAGGCTGGACCATTGTGATTGGCGCATAGCTGTGCCCTGGCGTAGTGGCAAGCAGGGGTTCATTGCACGCAGAACCGCTAATGCTGAGTGCGTGGCCCTTGGCTCAGGCGCGCGTGAGAGTGTGTGGCTGTGTCGTCTGTTGTTTGAGTTGCGTCAGTCTGTCGCATCCATTACGTTGCATTGTGACAATGAGAGTGCCATGACCATCGCCGACAAAGACGGCAAGCATCACACACGCACAAAACACATCAACGTTGAGTATCGCTATGTGCATTCATTGTTGCATGACGGCAGCATCAGCATTGTGTGGGTTGAGACAGCACGGCAACTGGCTGACTTCTTGACCAAAGCACTGAAATGCGACTCGTTCAAGAAGGGTGTGAGTTCGGTTGGCGTGCGTCCGTGAGTAACTCTCTTTGTCCCTGTCTGCGTCTCTGTGTACCCTGGGGGAGTCTGGTTGTTGACAGTGTCTCTACCCGCACATGTGCACTACGCCTGTGAGTCATGGGGGAGTGTTGGTTTTCGTACATCTCATTGTACTCTGTTGTGTTCTCCCAGCTTGTGTGCATCGGCGTGCTGATGACTGACGGCGAGACTCGACGCTGCTGGAGTGTCGTTCGGTGGAGCTGGCGCACGCTGAGGCCCACTCATAGTTCGCTGAAGCCTCCTCCCTCTGGCGACGCGCTCAGCTCCATCGGCAGGCTTCCTCGGCGGTCGGGCCGCCAGCAGTCACTGCCACTGCAGATGCTGTCTACATGCAACCAGCGTTGTTTCTGGTTGTGCCATTGCATCTGCAGCATCACGCTGTGCCTAAGGTCCATGTCTCTTACTGTGTGGCAGTATTTGGCATCACTGACTGTCGTAGGCACTGCCTGGGTTCGGACAGCCATAACACTTTGCTGCAATTTTTCTAGCTAATTCTGAACACATGACTGTGTTCGTAGTGTAGGTATTATGGTATGGTCCATTTTTCAGGCAAAACGGACAACACCCGGGTTTTGGGCTCTCGAGTGTCTGGCAGGGCTCACCGAGAAAACCCTACCTGCCAGAAACTAGGTCTAGGACTATTTTCTGATTGGTTGGTTAGCTGAGTAACAAGTTCTAAACTAGTGGAGGGGAGCTAGAACTTGGTGTTGGTTTTTTGCGCATCTCTCATTGTGCTCTGTTGTGTCCTCCCGGCTTGTGTACATCGGCGTGCAGATGACTGACGGCAAGACTCGACGCTGATGGAGTGTCGTCCGGTGGAGCCGACGCGCGCTGAGGTCTACTCGCAGTTCGCTGGAGCCTCCTCTCTCCGGCGACGCGCTCAGCTCCATCGGCAGGCCTCCTCGGCGGTCGTGCTGCCGGCGGTCGCTGCCACCGCAGTTGCTGTCTGCATGCGTCCAGCGCGTCCCATCGCGTCTACGTCGTCATGATCTGCCTAGGGTGTTTGTTGCATGCTACGTGGCCCTGTTTGGCAGCATAAACCGTTGTGGGGACTATCTGGGTTTAGGCTGCCATAACTCCTTGCTGCTATTTTTTCTAGCAGATTCTAGCCGCACGGCTGCGTTTGCAGCGTCGGTATTATGGTATGGTCCAGTTTTCAGGCAAAACGGACGACGCCTGGGTTTTGGGCTGTCGGCTGCCTGGCAGGCCTCACCGAGAAAACCTGCCAGCCTGAATTGAGCTATTTTCTGATTGGCTGATGAACTGAGTAACAAGCTCTACAGAGCTGGGGGGGGGCCTAGAACTTGGAGGGGTCTCCCATTGTTGTTTATTCTTCATTCCTAATCAGTCACTTGCAGTTTTTAGTTGCTTTCTGACGCTAACACTGGCGCACGCACTTCTGAGTAACAAACCCAGAGCTTCAAGACTTAGACTCTAGAGCAGCGGACTTAGGGGGCAGCTGACTTAAGCAACGAGCGTGGAAGCCCGCACGCTGCATCAACAAAGCTGCTGCCCCAACCTGCTGCCTAGGCATTTCCTTTTTGGTATCAGAGCCAGAGCGTAGCAGCAGCAGCAGAAGACTGACGAACAGGTAGCAGGCAACGCCGGCGGACCCCCATACGCACCAGTGCAGGGGAAATGCTGCCGAATTTTTTCTGGCAGCATTGACCCTCCTGGTGGCGGCGTCAGAATTTTTCCCACGGCCACTGGGCCAGGGGAAATGCTGCCGAAATTTTTCGGCAGCACTGACCCCCACGCGTGACGCGAGGAGGTGAGCGGCAGGCGGCGTCCGACACCCGTGGGCGACGGCGCACGCGGCAACGTCACCCAGGTGCAGTGACTGGCAACAGCTTGCAGCAGCAGCAGCGGCAGCCGCAGGCAACAGCAGCGAGCAGTGGCAGCAGCAGCCGACAGCAGCTGCGTGCAGCAGCAGCAGCAGGCTGAAGTAGCAGCTCACAGCAGCCCGCAGCAGTAGCAGCTCGCAGCAACAGCTTGCAGTAGTAGTAGCAGCAGCAGCGCGCACAGCAGCCCGCAGCAGCAGTCCGCAGCAGCAGCTGGCAGCAGCCGCAGCACGCAGCAGCTGCAGCAGCGGGCAGCAACAGCCGCAGCCAGCAGCCGCAGCCAGCAGCTGCAGCAGCAACGTGCTGCAGCAGCTGCGGGCTGCAGCGGCCGCAGCCAGCAGCCGCAGCCCGCAGCTGCAGCAGCGAGCCGCAGCAGCGAGCTGCTGCTAGCAGCAGCCAGCCACGGCTGCTGCTGCTCGCAGCTCACCGTCAGCGAGCAGCGAGCAGCAGCTCGCTGCTGCCTGCGAGCAGCAGCCCGCTGCTCGCAGCAGACAGCGGGCTGCTGCCCGCTGTGACAGAGAGAAACAAAAAAAAAGGGCAACCCCATCCCGCAGCCCGCAACAGCAGCCTGCTACTGCAGCCCGCAGCAACAGCAAGCAGCAGCTGCAGCCTGCAGCAGCTGCAGCAGCGTGCAGCAGCAGCAGCAAGCCGCAGCAGCCTCAGCAGCCGCAGTAGCTCGCAGAAGCCGCCGCTGCAGCTGCAACTGTAGCCACAGCAACTGCAGCTGCAGCAGCAGCCGCAGCCACAGCAGCTACAGCCATAGCAGCAGCAGCAGCAGCCGCAGCAGCAGCAGCTGCAGCAGCACCTGCATCCGCAGCAGCAGCAGCCGTAGCCGCAGCGGCAGCAGCACCAACAGCTGCAGCAGCAACAGCAGCAGTAGCAGCAGCAGCAGCAGCGGCAACAGCAGCAGCTGCATCGTCTGCAGCAGCACCATCAGCAGCAACAGCGGTGGCCCCAACGACCCCCACTGCTGACATCAACATCTCGCTGCTGACGTCACTGCTGACGTCACTGCTGACGTCATCAACCAAAAAAAAGGAGGGGGGAGAAAGGGAAAGGGGAAAACCCAAGGGGTGGGTAGAACTCCCACCACCCCTTCTATTATCAGCAAAGACAAAACAAAACAAAAACAAGGGACACCACACCATGGAAGGTAGCCCAAGTGGGGAGGGGTCCTCCTCTGTTGGGGGGACCCCTACCCCTCCTTTCTTGCAGCGCCTGCAGCAGCAGCAGCAGCAGCAGCAATAGCAGCAGCAGCAGCAGCAGCCGCCACCGCTGCAGTAGCAGCAGCAGCAGCAGCAGCAGCAGCCGCCGCCGCCGCAGCAGCAGCAGCAGCAGCAGCAGCCGCCACCGCTGCAGCAGCAGCAGCAGCAGCAGCTGCTGCAGCCCACTGGTGTCGTCGGCGGCAATCCTGACCCCCTCGCTGCTCTTCAGCAACAGCTCGCCGCCTTGACGCAGCAGCTTGCAGCGCTACAGCCCGTAGCCGCCCGGACTGCCACCAGTGGTCTACCGTCGTTTGTCCCTCCAAGGTACGCCAGCCCAGCCGTGTCTGCTGCCACGTACTACCTGGCACAGCAGCAGACTCAGCGCCAGCGGCAGACAGTCACTTCCGTCCTTGGCCCCACTCCAGGTGCCGGCCGCAGGCAGAAGGACTTTGAGATGCCGCTGCCGCCGCTTCAGGCCGGCGAGCAGTTTCGGAGCTGGGAGCTCAGCTTCCGGATCTGGGCGCAGGGTGAGGGCCTGTGGGCATACTACACCCTCCCTTACGACTCCACCCAGGCCAACCAGCTGTATGACGCTGGTCGCGCCGTCCGTGCCCTTGTCCCTGTCGCCCCTCCCGCTTCCCGCCTGGCCTTAGAGCCTTTCCTCGGCGACGTCACGGCTGGCGACATCCCAGACCCTGCAGCCGCCTGGCACGTCCTCACCAGGCCCCATCGCCTGTCCAGCGACGCTGAGATCAGCCGTCTGCTCCGGGAGTTCAACTCCCTGCACATGGGGGAGATCGAGACGGTCACTGCCTACTGGCAGTGGGCGGAGGACATCCTCCGTCGCCTTGGCACATCTGCTCCGCCCCCTCCGTTCGCGCTCCTCACCATCAAGCGCGGCGCCACTAGCGACTACGCGGACGTCTTCGTACACTACCCCCAGGACGTCCTCTCCACCATGGCGACCCAGGACACCCTGATGCCCTGGGCATACGAGCTCTTCCTCCGCATTGAGGAAGCTCGCCAGGAGTCCCAGCTCCATCGTACGGAGGCGCTTGCATCCCCTGCCGTCGCCTCCCCTTCTGTCGCCTCCCCTGCCGTTGCCTCCGTGGCCGTCGCCTCCCCCGCCGCAGCTGCCTCATCGTCGTCCGGGAAGAAGAAGAAGAGCCGGAAGAAGAAGGGTCAGCCGCAGCAGTAGCAACAACAGTCGTCTACCGGGTCCAACGGTGGTGGCTCGGTCTGCCACAACTGTGGTCAGCCCGGGCACGGGTGGTACACGTGCCCTCTCCCGACAGACAAGGCGTGCGTCATTGCTACCATGCGGCGCCAGCGGGAGCGCCGCCTCGCCTCTGCCGCCGTCGCCGCTGCTGGCCCGTCCACTTTGACCTCGTCCAGCGGCTGTACCACTCCGACAGCTCCGCCTGTCCCGCAGACACCAGCGACGCAGCAGTACTACCCGCAGCCGTCGGCGCCTTCGCTCCCTTCCCCGGCGCAGCTCTCCTACTACCCGGGCTCCGGCGCCGCCACTCCGCACTCCGTCTACACTCCCGGGCCCTCCTCCCGTGAGCGTCAGCTGGAGCAGTTCATCGCTCTCCAGCTCGGCCTGCCTCGCCCTCCTCCCCAGGGAAGTGCGAGTTGCATCACCTCCTGCTCTCCTGCCCAGCCCTGCATGACTGAGACTGAGCTGCAGTCGTGTCCCGTTTCCCCGTCTATCTCTTCGTCGCCCGTAACCTCCTCCGCCCCTCTTCTGGATGATGTTGCTTGGCTTGACGATTGGCAGTCCCGTTTCGCGCCTCCGTCCACCGCTTCCGCGTCCCTCGCCTGCTGCCATGTGATCGTTAGCGATCTCGCGACCCCGGTCCAGGACCCTGCTGAGACCTGGATCATCGACTCCGGGGCCACGCATCACATGACGGCCTCTCGTGAGGCCTTCAGTATGCTCGGTCCTGTCGGCGATGTCTCCGGTGTCCGGACGGGCTCCGGCCAGGTGTTACCTGTCCGTGGTGTTGGCGTCGTTC
>SZWC01001898.1:5124-33271 GCA_023375785.1 Penium margaritaceum
ATACACATACACATACACATACACATACACGTACACGTACACGTACACATACAAAAACACATAGACATAGACATACACATACACATACACATACACATACACACACATACACATACACATACACATACACATACACGTACACGTACACATACACAAACACATACACATACACAACACATACACATACACATACACATACACGTACACGTACACTTACACATACATGTACACATACACATACACATATACATACACATACACATACACATACACATTCACATACACATACACATACGAATACACATACACATACACATACGCATACACATATACATACACATACACATACACATACATATACACGTAGATGTTAAGCAAGCATACACAAACACATACACATACACATAGATATAGACATACACATAAATATACACATTCACATGCACATACACACACGTACACTTACACATACACATACACATACAGACACACACTCACACATACACATACACATACACATACACATACACATACACATATACGTACACGTACACATACACGTACACATAAACATACACGTACACATACACATACACATATGTACACATAAACACATACACATGCATATACACATACACGTACACATACAAATACACATATACATACACATACACATACACATACACATATACATACACAAACACATACCCATACACATGCACATACACATACACATACACATACACATACACATACATATACACATACACATACACGTACACGTACACGTACACATTCACATACACGTACACATACACATACACATACACATACACATTCATGTACACATACACATACACATACACATACACATACACATACACATACACGTACACATACACATACACATACACATACACATACACGTACACGTACACGTACACGTACACGTACACGTACACGTACACGTACACGTACACGTACACGTACACGTACACGTACACGTACACGTACACGTACACGTACACGTACACGTACACGTACACGTACACGTACACGTACACGTACACGTACACGTACACGTACACATACACATACACATACACATATACATACACAAACACATACCCATACACATACACATACACATACACATACACATACACATACACGTACACGTACACGTACACATACACATACACATACACATACACATACACATACACATTCACATACACATACACATACACATACACGTTCACGTACACATACACATACACATACACATACACATTCACATACACATACACGTACAAATACACATACACATACACATACACATACACATACACATACACGTACACATACACATACACATACACATTTACATACCCATACACATACACATACACGTTTATGTACACATACACATACACATACACATACACATACACATCAGTGTTAGCACCGGGGTCCGTTGTATTCCTTATACCGCGACATCCACACATCGATAAACATCGATGTAGCATCGATGTCGCGGTTTCGAACTGTCAGTGTGCCTTTTCACGCACTAAGGACAAATCGCCCGTGCGGTGTTGGTAGCCAGGAAACTAACGGGCAGCGATGCTTCGATGCCCTACGATGTAGAAGACAGCGACTTCAAGGTTTGCATGTCAAGTGCCCTTGATTTGTTCTTTGAAATCAACAACAATTTATGTTTTTGTCGTGACATTCCTGGGATGGGCCGTCGGTTTGTGCAATTGTGTTGTGAGGTTTGAAACGCCATCAAGAACAAAAGGCTTGCTGTCATGCGACAATAACAAAGAGAGGTTTGCATCTCATTCCGAGGTCAAACTCGGGGTCTGCATTGATGATATCTGACGCGATATCTACACTTTCCGATATCCGGATGTTTGACGAGAGTCCATCATCCGGATCATCGGAGCTCTTCCGGGATCGACGGGAACCTTCGGCTGCGGAGGAGGGGCCGCTCAGCGAGGATTTAAGCGAGGCACCTACTGACACCTGGCAAAGAAGAAAGTCCAGTGTCGACGTGTAAGGCGGTTATGCGGGTTGATAGGATCCATTCATAAGGTGCCGAGCGTGCGCTAATAACCTACGCCCAGTGCAAGGATCGAGCCTGGTCCCCAGCTCTTTTACGGGATATCAAACATTGAAGATTGCTTCATGCTAATCTACCATATACCTTGAGGTAGTGAACCCACCTCGATGTATGGAACAAGGAATACATCGAAACATCGAAGTGAGCATCGATGTATCGATGCTGGATGTCTGCCTGCTTACACTGATACACATACACTTACACGTACACATACACCTACACATACACATACACGTACACATACACATACACATACACATACACATACACATACACATACACATTCACATATACATACACGTACACATACACATACACATGCACATACACATACACATACACATACACATACACGTTCACGTACACATACACATACACATACACATACACATACACATACACATACACATACACATACACATACACATACACATACGCATACACATACACATACACATTCACGTCCACGTACACGTACACATACACATACACAAACACATAGACATACACATACACATACAGGTACACGTGCACATGCACATACACATACACATACACATACACATACACAGACACATACACATACACATACACATACACATACAATAGACATACACATACACATACACATACACATACACATACACACACATACACATACACATACACATACACATGCACATACACGTACACGTACACGTACACGTACACGTACACGTACACGTACACATACACATACACGTACACATACACATACACATCCACATGCACATGCACATACACATACACATACACATACACATACACATATACATACACATACACATACACATACACGTACACATACACATACACATCCACATGCACATGCACATACACATACACATACACATACACATATACATACACATACACATACACATACACATACACATACACATACACATACACATACACATACACATACACATATACGTACACATACACATAAATGTACATGTAAACATACACATACACATACACATACACGTACATGTACATGTAAACATACACATACACATACACATAAATGTACACATTCACATGCAAAAACACACACAAACACATTCACATACACCAAAACATACACACACACACACACATACACATACACATACACATACACATACACATACACATACACATGTACGTACACATACACATACACGTACACATACACATACACATACACATTAACATACACATATATGTACACAAACACATAAACATACACATACACGTACACATTCAGATACACATACACATTCACATATACATACACATACATATACACATAAACACACATGCACACATACACATACACATACACATACACATACACATACACATGCTCATATGCATTCACATACACATAGACGAACATATACACATACACACACACATACACATACACATAGACGTACACATACACATACACATAAACAAACACATACACATACACATTCAAATACACATACACATAAACTTGTATATGCACATATATATACACTTACACATACACATACATATACACATGCACATATACATACACATACACATACACATACACGTACACATACACATACATATACACATATACATACACATACACATACACATACACATACACATACATATATACATACACATACACAAACACATACACATACACATACACATACACAATCAAATACACATACACATACACATATACATGCATATATACATACACATACACATACACATACACATACACAAACACATACACATAAACATACACATGCACATACACATACAGATACACATACACATACACATACATACACAAACACATACACATACACATAGAGATCCAAATACACATACACATGCACATACATTTACACATACACATACACATACACATACACATACACATAGACATACACATGAACATACACATGCGCATACACATACATGTATACGTACACATACACTTACTTGTACACATACACATACACATACACATACACATACAAATGCACATACACATACACATACACATACACATACACATACACATACATATACACTTACATGTACATGTAAACACACACATAGACATACACATAGACATACACTTACACATACACATACACATACACATACATATCCACATACATGTACATGTAAGCATACACAGACACATACACATACACATAGACATACACATGCACATACACATACGCATACACATACATATACACATACACATACACATACACATACACATACACATACACATACACATACACATACACATACGCATACACATACATATACACATACACATACACATAGACATACACATAAAAAAACACATACACATATACATCCACATAAACATACACATACACATACACATACACATACACATACACATACACGTACACATACACATACACATACATATACACATACACATTCATATACACATACACATACACATACACAAAGACATATACAAACACATACACATGCACATCTACATCCACACCCACATGCAATTACACATACACATACAAATACAAATACACATACACATACACATACACATATACATACACATACACATACACATACATATACTCGTACATTTACATGTAAACATACACATACACATACAAATACACATATACATATACATGCACATAAATATAAACATTCACATGTATTTACACATACACATACACATCCACACACATACACATAAACATACATATACACATACACATGCCCATATAGATGCACATACATATACACATACACATACACATACACTTACACTAACACATACACATACACATATACATACACATACATATACTCATACACATATACATTTGCATGCACATACACATACACATACGCATACACAAAGAATGGATACACATACACGTGCAAGTACATATACACATAACATTCACTTCCACATACACATACACATAACCATACACATACATATACACATGCACATACACATAATCATACACATACACAAACATATACACATACACATACACATACACATACATGTACACGCACACATACGCATACACATATGTACACAAATACACATACACATACACATACACTTACACATAAACATACACATACACATAAACATACACACACACATACACATACACATACACATACACATACAAATACACATACACATACACATACACATACACATACACATACACATACACAAACACATATACATACACATACACGTACACATACACATGCACAAAAACATACACATAACCATAAACATATATATGCACATACATATACACTTACACATACAGATACACAAACACATGCAAATACACATACACATATACATACATATACACATACACGTATACATACACATACACATACACATACACATACACATACACATACTCATACTTATACACATACAAATACAAATATGCATACACAAACACATACACATATACATCCACATCCACATGCACATACACATACACATACACATACACATATACATGCACATACACATACACATACACGTACATGTACACGTAAACATACACATAAACATACACATACACAAACACATACACATACACATAAATGTACACATTCATATGCACATACACACACATACACATACACATACACATACACATGAATGTACATATTCACATACACGTAAACATACAGATACAGGTACACATACACATAAAAATACACAAACGATTACACATGCACATGCACATATACATACACATACACATACACATACATATACACATACATCTACACATAACCATGCACATACATGTACACATACAAATACACTTACAAAAACACATACACATACACATACACATAGACATACACATATGCATGCACATATACATACACATACACATATACATAGGCATACACATAAAGATATGGATACACATACACATACACATACACATACACGTTAACATCCACATGCCCATACACATACTCATACACATACACAAACACATACACAAAAAAATACACATACCCATAAACATACACGTACACGTACACCTACACATACACATATGTATAAACATACACATACAGATGCACATACAGATACACATACTCATACACATACACATACACATACATATACAAATACACATACACATACACATACATATACACATACACATACACATACACATGCTCATATACATTCACATACCCATAGACGTACACATACACATACACATAAACAAAGACATACACATACACATACACAAACTCATGCACATACACATTCACATAAACATACACATACACATACACATACACATGAACATACACATACACATACACCTACACATACACATACACCTACACATACACATGTACATATACATACATATACACATACACAGACACATACACATACACAATCACATACACATACACATGAACATATATATGCAAACATATATTCACTTACACATACACATACACATAGACATGCACATATACATACACATACACATACACATACGCATACACATACACATATACATACACATACACAAACACATACGCATACACATACACATGCACATACACATACACATACACATACACATACTTAAACAAACACATACACATTCACATACACATAGAGATCCAAATACACATACACATGCACATACATTTAAACAAACACATACACATACACATAGACATACACATGAACATACACATGCGCATACACATACAAATACACATACACATTCACATACACATACACATACACATACATATACACGTACATGTACATGTAAACATACACATACACATACACATACACATACACAAACACAAACACATACACAAACACATACACATACACATACACAGACACATACACATACACATACACGTACACGTACACATACACATACATATACATATACACATACACATACACATACACATACACATGCTCATATACATTTACATACCCATAGACGTACACATACACATACACATAAACATACACAAAGACGTACACATACACATACACATACACAAACCCATGCACATACACATTCACATACACATACACATACACATACACATACACATACACATGAACATATATATGCACATACATATACACTTACACATACACATACACATACACATGCACATGTACATACACATACACATACACATACACATACACGTACACATACACATATACATATACATACATATACACATACACAAACACATACACATACACAATCACATACACTAGACATGAACATATATATGCACATATATATTCACTCACACATACACATACACATAGACATGCACATATACATACACATACACATACACATACACATACACATCAACATACACATACACATACACATACACATATACATACACATACACATACACAAACACATACACATACACATAAACATGCACATACACATACACATACACATACACATACTTAAACAAACACATACACATACACATAGAGATCCAAATACACATATACATGCACATACATTTACACAAACACATACACATACACATACACATCATCATACACATGAACATACACATGCGCATACACATACATGTACACGTACACATACACATACACATACACATACACATACACATACACATACACATACACAAAGACATACATATACACATACACATACACATACATATACACATACACATACAGATACAAAAATACATACACATACACATATACGTACACATACACATACATACACACGTACATGTACATGTAAACATACACATACACATACATATACACATACGTATACACATATACATACACATACATATTCATACACATACACATACACATACACATACATGTAAAGATGCACATACACATACACATACACATATACATACACATACATATACACGTACATGTACATGTAAACATACACATACACATACACATACACATAGACATACACATACACATACACATGCACATACACATACACATACATATATACATACACATACACATACACATACACATACATATACACGTACATGTACATGTAAACATACACATACATACACATACACATACACATACACATACACATACACATACACATATACACAAACATACACAAACACATACACAAACACATACACATACTCATACATATACACATACACATAAAAAGACACCTACACATACACATACACATCGACATATACATACACATACACATACACATACACATACACGTACACATAAACATACACATACACATACATATACACATACACATACACATACACATACACATACACAAACACATACACATACACATCCACATCCACCTCAACATGCAATCACATACCCACATCCACATACACATACACATACACATACATATACACGTACATGTACATGTATATGTATATGTATATGTATATGTATATGTATATGTATATGTATATGTATATGTATATGTATATGTATATGTATATGTATATGTATATGTATATGTATATGTATATGTATATGTATATGTATATGTATATGTATATGTATATGTATATGTATATGTATATGTATATGTATATGTATATGTATATGTATATGTATATGTATATGTATATGTATATGTATATGTATATGTATATGTATATGTATATGTATATGTATATGTATATGTATATGTATATGTATATGTATATGTATATGTATATGTATATGTATATGTATATGTATATGTATATGTATATGTATATGTATATGTATATGTATATGTATATGTATATGTATATGTATATGTATATGTATATGTATATGTATATGTATATGTATATGTATATGTATATGTATATGTATATGTATATGTATATGTATATGTCCATGTACATGTACATGGACATATACATATACACATAGACATACACATACACATACACATACACATACACAAACACATACACATACACATCCACATCCACCTCAACATGCAATCACATACCCACATCCACATACACATACACATACACATACATATACACATACACATATACATAAACGTACACATACACATACACGTACAAATACACATACACGTACACAAACACATACACATACAAATACACGAACACATACACATACACATACACATACATCTACACATACACATACACATACACATACAGATGCACATACATATACACATACACATACACTTACACATACACATACACATACACATACACATACACATATACAAACACATAACCATATAGATGCACATACATATACACATACACATACACATACACATACACATACACATACACATACACATACACATATACAAACACATAACCATATATATGCACATACATATACACTTAAACATACACATACACATACACATGCAAATACACATACACATATACATACATATACACATACACGTACACGTACACATACATATTAACATACACATACACATACACATACACATACACATACACATACACATACTCATACACATACACATACACATACTAATACACATACACAAACACATACACATACACATCCATATCCACATGCACATACACATACATATACACATATACATACACATACACATACACATACACATACACATACACATACACATACACATACACATAAACATATACACACACATACACATATACATACACGTACATGTACATGTAAACATACACATACACATACATATACACATACACATAAATGTACACATTTACATGCAGAAACACACACAGACACATACACATACACCAACACATACACACACACACACACACACACACATACACAAACACATACACATACACATACACATGTACGTACACATACACATACACGTACATATACAAATAAACGTACACATACACATACACATATATATGCACAAACACATAAACATACACATACACATACACATTCAGATACACATACATATTCACATATGCATACACATACATATACACATAAACACACATACACATACACATACACATACACATACACATACACATACACATGCTCATATACATTCACATACAAATAGACGTACACATACACATACACATACACATACACATACACATAGACGTACACATACACATACACATAAACAAACACATACACATACACATTCAAATGCACAGACACATAAACTTATATATGCACACATGTATACACTTACACATACACATACACATACACATACACATACACATACACATACACATACACATATACATGCACATATACATACACATACACATACACATACACATACACATACACATACACAAAAACATACACATACACATACACATACACATACACATACACAAACACATACACATACACATACACATACACATACACATACAGATACACATACACATACACATACAGATTCAGATACAGATACAGATACACATACACATACACATTCACATACACATACACATACACATACACATACACATACACATACACATACACATACACATACACATACACATACACATACACATACACATACACATACACATACACAAACACATACACATACACATACACATGCACATACACATACAGATACACATACACATACATATACATACAAAAACACATACACATACACATAGAGATCCAAATACACATACACATGTACATACATTTACACATACACATACACATAGACATACACATGAACATACACATGCGCATACACATACATGTACACGTACACATAAACTTACTTATACACATACACATACACATACATATACACATACAAATACACATACACATACAAATTCACATACACATACATATACACGTACATGTACATGTAAACATACACAGACACATACACATACACAAAGACATACACATGCACATACACATACACATACACATACGCATACACATACATATATACATACACATACACATACACATAAACATACACATAAAAAAAAACACATACACAAACACATCCACATACATATACACATACACATACACATACACATACACAAACACATACACGTACACATACACATACACATGCATATACACATGCACATACATATACACATACACATACACATACACATATACAAACACATAAACATGCACATCCACATCCACACCCACATGCAATAACACATACAAATACACATACACATACACATACACATATACATACAAATACACATACACATACATATACTTGTACATGTACATGTAAACATACACATACACATACAAATACACATATACATAGACATACACATGAATATAAACATTCACATGCATTTACACGTACACATACACATCCACACACATACACACAAACAAACACATACACTTACACATGCACATATAGATGCACATACATATACACATACACATACAGTTACACTAATACATACACATACACATATACATACACATACACATACACATACACATGCACATACACATTCACATACACATACACATACACATACACATACACGTACACATACACATACACATACACATACACATTCACATACACATACGCATACACAAAGAATCGATACACATACCCGTGCATGTACATATACACATAACATTCACATCCACATACACATACACATAACCATACACATACACATACACATGCACATACACATAATCTACACATACACAAACACATACACATACACATACACATACACATACATGTACACGTACACATACACATACACATATGTACACACATACACATACACATACACATACACATACACATACACATACACTTACACATAAACATACACATACACATACACATACACATACACATACACATACACATACACATACACATCCACATACACATACACATACACAAAAACATATAAATACACATACAGGTACACATACACATACACATACACATACACAAACACATACGCATTCACATACACATACACATACACATACACATACACATACACATAAACATATATATGCACATACATATACACTTACACATACAGATACACATACACATGCAAATCCACATACACATATACATACATATACACATACACGTACACATACACATACACATACACATGCACATGCACATAAACATACACATACACATACATATACACATACATCTACACATAACCATGCACATACATATACACATACAAACACACTAACAAAAACACATACACATACACGTACACATACACATACACATACACATACACAAATGCATGCACACATACATACACATACACATAAAAAGAAACATACAAATGAACATACACGTACACGTACACCTACACATACACATATGTATACACATACACATACAGATGCACATACAGATACACATACACATACACATACACATACACATACAAATACACATACACATACACATACACATACATATACACGTACAAGTACATGTAAACATACACATACACATACACATAGACATACACATACACACACACAAACACATACACAAACACATACAAATACACATACACATACACAAACACATACTCATACACATACACATACACATACATATACACGTACACGTACACATACACATCCATATACACATACACATACACATACACATACACATGCTCATATACATTCACATACCCATAGACGTACACATGCACATACACATACACATACACAAAGACGTACACATACACATACACAAACTCATTCACCTACACATTCACATACACATACACATACACATACACATGAACATATGTATGCACATACATATACACTTACACATACACATACACATACACATGCACATATACATACACATACACAAACACATACACATACACATACACATACACATACACATACACATACACATACACATACACATACATATACACGTACACATACACATATACATATACATGCATACACACATACACACACACATACACATACACATACACATAGACATAGACATACACATGCACATACACATACACATACTCATATACATACACATACACATAGACATAGACATACACATGCACATACACATACACATACTCATATACATACACATACACATAGACATAGACATACACATGCACATACACATACACATACTCATATACATACACATACACATAGACATAGACATACACATGCACATACACATACACATACTCATATACATACACATACACATAGACATAGACATACACATGCACATACACATACACATACGCATACACATGTACGTACACATACACATACACAAACTCATTCACCTACACATACACATACACATACACATACACATACACATACACATACACATACACATACACATACATATACACGTACACATACACATATACATATACATGCATACACACATACACAGACACATGCACATACACAATCACATACACATACACATAAACATATATTCACTTACACATACACACACATACACATACACATACACATACACATACACATACACATACACATATACATACACGTACATATACACAAACACATACACACACATACACATGCAATTGCACATACACATACACATACACATACACATACACATACTTAAGCAAACACATACACATACACATAGACATAGACATACACATGAACATACACATGCACATACACATACACGTACACGTATACATACACTTACTTATACACATACACATACACATACACATACACATACACATACACATAAACATACACATACACATACACATACACATACACAAAGACATACACATACACATACACATACACATACACATACAAATACACATGCACATACACATATACGTACACATACACATACATATACACGTACATGTACATGTAAACATACACATACACATACACATACACATACACATAATCATACACATATACATACACATACACATACACATACACATACACATACACATACACATACACATACACATACATATACACGTACATGTACATGTAAACATACACTTACACATACACATACACATAGACATACACATACACAGACACATACACATACACATACACATACACATACGCATACACATACATGTACACATACACATACACATAAAAAACCACATACACATACACATCCACATATACATACACATACACATACACGTACACGTATTCATACACATCCACATACATATACACATACACATACATATACACATACACATACATATACACATACACATACATATACACATAAAAAAAACACATACACATACACATCCACATATACATACATATACACATACACATACACATACGGAAACACATACACATCAACATCAACATCCACATGCAATGACACATACACATACACATACACATACACATACACATACACATACACATACACATACATATACATATTAAGTACATGTAAACATACACATACACATACACATACACACATACATGAATATAACCATTCACATGCATTTACACATACACATACACATACACATACACATACACATACACAAACACATAAACGTACACGTACACATACACGTACACATACACAAACACATACACATACACATACACATAAATATACACAAACACATACACATACACATACACATACAGATACACATACACATACCCATACACGTACACATACACATAGACATACACATACACATACACATAAACATACACATACACATACACATACAGATGCACATTGATATACACATACACATACACTTACACTAACACATACATATACATATGCATGCACATACACATATACATACACATACACAAACAAATAAATATACATATACATGCACATACACATACACATACGCATACACAGAGATATGGATACATATACACATGCACATACATATACACATAACATTCACATACACATACACATACAAATAACCATACACATACACAAACACATGCACATACAAATAGTTATACACATACACAAACACATACACATACACAAACACATACATGTACACGTACATGTACACATACACATATATACACACATACACATACACATACGCATACACTTACACATAAACATACACATACACATACACAATAATATAATTATTCACATGCACATACACATACACATACACATACACATAAACTTACACATACAGTTACACGTACACATACACATACACGTACACATACACATACACATACATATACACAAACACATACACATACACATACACATACACATACAAATTAAGATACACATACACATACATGTACACATGCACATACACATACACAAAAACATACACATACACATACACATACAGATGCACATACATATACACATACACATACACTTACACTAACACATACACATACACATATAGATACACATACACATACACATATACATATGCATGCACACACACACATACACATACACCTACACATACACATACACATATGTATACACATAGAGATATGGATACACATACACATGCACATACATATACACATAACATTCACATACACATACACATACACAAAACCATACACATACACATGCACATACACATACACATACACGTACACGTACACATACACATATATACACACATACAAATACACATACACATACACATAAACATACACATACACATACACATAAACATTCACATGCTCATATACATACACATACACATAGACGTAAACATACACATACACATTCACATACACGTACACATACACATACACATACACATCCTCGTACACATACAAATACAAATACACAAACACATACACATTCACATACACATACACTTACACATAAACATATATATGCACATACATATACACTTACACATACACATACACATATACATGCAAAAACACATACACATATACATACATATACACGTACACATACACGTACACATACACATACACATACACATACACATACACATACACATGTACATACACATACACATACGCATACACATACACATACACATACACATACACAAACACATCCACATACACATCCACATCCACATGCACATACACATACACATACACATGCACATACACATATACATACATATACACATACACGTACATGTACATGTAAACATACACATACACATACACATACACATAAATGTATGCATTCACATGCACATACACACACATACACATATACATACACATACACCGACACATACACATACACATACGCATACACATGTACGTACACATACACATACACGTACACATACACAGACACATATATATATACACAAACACATAAGCATACACATACACATACACATTCACATACGCATACACATACATATACACATACACATACAGATTCATATACACATAAAAATACACATACACAGACACATACATATACACATGCACATATACATATACATACACATACACATACACATCCATACATATACACATACACATACACATATGCATGCACATATACATACACATACACATACACATACACATACACATAAAGATATGGATACACATACACATGCACATACACATACACATACACATCCATACATATACACATACACATACACATATGCATGCACATATACATACACATACACATACACATACACATACACATAAAGATATGGATACACATACACATGCACATACATGTACACATACACATTGACATACACATACACATACACATACACATGAACATACACATGCACATACATATACTTATACACATACAAACAACATACACATACAAATACACATACACATAAACATATGGATACACATACACATACACATATACATACACATATACATACACATATACATACACATATACATACACATATACATACACATATACATACACATATACATACACATATACATACACACACACACACATATACACACACATACACATACACCTACACATACACATACACATCCATACATATACACATACACATTGACATACACATACACATACACATACACATGAACATACACATGCACATACATATACTTATACACATACAAACAACATACACATACAAATACACATACACATAAACATACATGTTCACGTACACCTACACATACACATATATATACACATACACATACATATGCACATACACATACACATACACATATGCATACACAAACACATACACATACATACACATACACATACACATACACATATACATACACATATACATACATAGACACATAGACATAAACATACACATACACAAACACAAACACATACACATACACATACACATACACATACACATTTACATACACAGACAAGTACATATACACATACACATTCACATACACATGCACATATACATGCACATACACATATGCGGACACATACACATACACATACACATACACATACACATTCACATACAAATACACATGCTCATATACATACACATACACATACACGTACACATACACATACACATCTACATACATATGCACATACACATACACATATAAATACATGTAAACATACACATTCACATACACATAAACATATACATGCACATACATGTACAATTTCACATACACATACACATACATATGCACATGTACATACACATACACATAAACATACACATACACATACATGTAAACATACACATACACATACACACACTCATAAAGATACACATAAGTATACACATTCACATGAACACTCAAACACATACACATACACATACTCATAGTGATACACATACACACACATGCACATTCACATACACATACACATACACAAACACATACGCATACACATATACGTAAACATACACATACACATACACATAGACATACACATACACATACACATGCATGTGCACATATACATACACACATACATACACATACACATGGACATACACATACACATGCACATACACAACAACATGCACATACACATACACGTACATATACATATACACATACACTTACACAAACACATACACATAAACGTACTCATACACATACACATACACATACACATACACACACATACACATAAACATACACATACACATTCACATAAGCATACACATATACATACACATACACGTACACATACACGTACACATGCATGTACACATACACATACACATACACATACACACACACTCATAGACATACACATAAATATACACATTCACATACACATACACACACATAAAAATACACATATACATACACATACACATACACATACACATGAACATACACATACACATACACGTACACATACACATACATACACACATACACAGACACATACACATACAAATGTTCATATACATACATATACACATAGACATACACATACACATACACATACACATACACGTACACATACACATACACATACACAAACACATACACATACAAATTCACATACATATACACATACACATAAACATGTATATGCACATACATGTACACTTACACATACACATACACATTCACATGCACATATACATACACATACACATACACATACACATCCACATACACATACACATACAAATACATATACACATACACATACATATACACAAACACATACATACACAAACACATACACATACACAAAGAGATCCAAATACAAATACACATGCACATACATTTACACATACACATACACATACACATACACATAGACATACTCATGAGTATACACATGCGCAAACACATACATATACACGTACACATAGACTTACATATACAGATACACATACACATACACATACACATACACATACAAGTACACATACACATACACATACACATACATATACACTTACATGTACATGTAAACATGCACATACACATACACATAGACAAACACATAAACATACATATACACATATACAAACACATGAACATACACATACACATATATTTACATGTACATGTACATGTAAACATACACATACACATATATATACACATACACATACACATACACATAAACATATACATGTACATACAAATACACGTACACATTCACATACACATACACATACGCATACACATACATGTACACATACACATACACATACACATACACATACACATACACATACAAATACACATACACATAAAAATACACATACACATACACATCCACATATACATAAACATACACATACACATACACATACACATACACAAATACAAACACATACACATATACATACACAAACACATACAGATGCACATACATGTACACATACATGTACACGTACATGTACATGTAAACATACACATACATATACACATACACATAGACATACACATTAACATAAACGTTCACATGCACATACACATACACATACACATACACATACACATAGACATACACATACACATAAACGTACACGTACACATACACGTACACATACACATACACATACACATACCCATACACGTACATAAACACAAAAACATACACATACACATACACATACACATAAATATAAACATACACATACACATACACATACACAAACACATACAGATGCACATACATATACACATACACATTCACTTACACTAACACATACACAGACACACATACATACACATACACATACACATACACATATACATATGCATGCACATACACAGACACATACACATACACATACACATACACATACACATACGCATACACATCCAGATATGGATACATATACACATGCACATACACATACACATAACTTTCACATACACATACACATACACATACACATACACATACATATACACATACACATGCACATACACATAATCATACACATACACAAACACATACACATACACATACACGTACACGTACACGTACACGTACACGTACACGTACACATACACATATATACACACATACACATACAAATACACATACACATACACATAAACATACATGTCACATACACATACACATATACATATAAATATTCATACATATACACATACACATACACATAAACATACACATACACAAACACATACACATACACATACACATACACATAAACAAACACATACACATACACATACAAATACACATACACATGCAAAATATACATACAGATACACATACACATACAAATACACATACAAATACACATACACATGCACATACACATACACATACACATTCACATTTACATAAACATTTACATACACAAACACATACACAAACACAAACACAAACACATATACTTACACATCGATATACACGTACACATACACATTCACATACACATACACATACACATACATATACACATACACATATACATACACATACACATACACATGCGCATACACATACACATACACATACACATATACATACACATACACATATGCATACACCCACACATACACATACATGTAATTGTAAACATACACATACACATAAACACACTCATAAAGAAACATATAGATATACACATTCACATGCACATACACATACACAGACACAAACACATACACATACACATACACCTACACATACACATACACATACACATACACAAATCCATATACAAACACATACACATACACATACACATGCACATACGCATACACATACACAAACACATACACATACACCTACACTTACACATACAAATACACATACACATACACATACACATACAAATACACATAAACATACACATATACATACACATACACATACACATACATATACACATACACATTCCCATACACATACACATATACAGACAGATACACATACACATACACAAGCACATACATATACACATACACATACACATACACATACATATTCGCATACGCATACATGTACATGTACACATTGACATACGTATACACATACACAGACACATACACATACACATACACAAATACATACATATACACATACACATACACATACACATACAAATACACAAACACATACACATACACAGATACAGACCATACACATACACATACACCTATACATACACATACACATACTCATACCCAGAAACATACACATACACATACACATCCACATCCACATACAAATACACATACACATTCACATACACATACACATACACATACACATATACATACACATATGAATATACATACACATACACATTCACTGTTGGCTCCAGTGGGTGTGGAGGCACCCTCAAGGATGCCTAGCTCTCACTGAAGCACACTACCAGTGTTTGGGTGGCCAATGGACACCAATGGTGAAGAGTGTGGAGCACAAGGATCACGGGCAAGAGTGGACAGAACACGTCGCATGCAGTAGATCTAAATCGAAACACATTTTTGTTACTTAGCATAGTGAGATTACATCAGATCCATATAGCTTGTGATCTTAGTTTTCCAACGCATCCAAGCATGCTCACAACGGAGCAGTAGAGCCCCTACTACGACCGTCGAAGTAACCCTTGGTGGAGCCGCCCACCTGGCATTGTATTGTAGGCAATGGGAGGCACTTCGACGATGATCTGTCAAAGAACCTTTCCTCGCCCAGAAGTCAAGGAGATGTTCATCCTGGTCAAGGAGGTCCTCATGGTTACCTCATTCATGCCCGTGGTGCATTTGGAGGCCATTACGAATGAACTCAGATCCCTGGCGGTGGAATATCCCGTCACCCATGGCGGGTACCAGATTCCACACACCCAACACCAGATTTTCAGGCTAGGCTAACTTTCTGAATACTCACTCAAATAGAGCGATTCAAAGCTCGATCCTGCATGGAAAAAATCCAAGGAATCCAAAGCTAAAGTCAAATTAGGTGTTCGACCACTCCTCAACGGTCAAACCAGGGAATACCGTCAACGGCACTCATGGCAAGGGGCACACTATGTCAACAATCTCCCCCTTGCACCGCAGTCTTGATGCCCTGTCCTTGGAACCTGTAGCATTTTTAAGCCTCACAGCGCATTCCGAGCTCCATGCAGCTCGCGTCGTGCCTATCCTTGGGATGTGCCTTGGTCATGGAATCGGCGAGCATGCGCTTAGTGCCACAATGCACAATAGTCGCATCTCCCTTCGCCACCAAGTCCCGCGCGTAGTGATGTCGGATCTCGATGTGCTTGGTCTTTCTGTGCAGCACCGGGTCCTGGGTCAAGCTGATGGCACTCATGTTGTCGACATTGAGTGCCTTCGGCTTCCTTTGCAGCACTTCAATCTCCTTTAGCAGCCGCCGCAGTCACACCGCCTCCTTTGCGGCTTCCGCGAGCGCGATATACTCCGCTTCGGTGCTAGACAGTGCCACACGGTCTTGCTTCCTGCTTGCCCATGAAACTGCTGCACCACCAAGCACAAACACGTATCCTGACGTTGATTTTCTGTCATCCACATCACCAGCCCAGTCGGCATCGGAGTAGCCGACCAACTCGAGGGAGTCGTCAAGCGCTCCCCCTCCAAACACGAGCCGCGACTGTTTTGTCGCCTTGAGATAGCGGAGGATCCGCTTCACTGCTTGCCAATGCAGCGGCCCGAGGTGAGCAACATAGCGGCTCACTTAGCCCTCCGCGAAGGCTAGGTCGGGCCACGTCGCCACCATGGCGTACATGATGCTCCCCACCGCAGACTCGTATGGCACATCTGCCATCTCCTCCTCCTCGTCCGTGCTCGGGCCCATGCTCGAGCTCAACTGACATGTGGTGGTCATGGGTGTGCCGATGGGGTTGCACTCTTCCATGTTGTAGCGGCGGAGCACCTCTTGCACGTACTTTGCCTGCCCCATCTCTAGCGTGCATGCTTTGCAGTCACTATTGATGGCGACGCCGAGGTAGTACTCGAGCTCACCCATGTCGGTCATTTTGAACCGACCGCCCAGCTGCCGCTTATGGTTCACCAACTCCTCCATGTCCGATGACACGAGGATGAGGTCATCCACGTAGAGGACCACAATCTGGTGCAACCCCGGCTGCTTTCGCACGTACACACTGTGATCCACATTGCTGTGCTTGAAGCCAAGCACGGCCATGAAGCCGTCCATTTTCAGGTACCACATGAGTGGCGCTTGCTTGAGCCCGTAGAGTGCCTTGCAAAGCCGACACACCTTCCCCGGCGGCGCGTCCACCCCTTCTGACACCTCCATGTAGACCTCCTTGTCCAGATCCTTGTTGAGGAATGCGGTTTTTACATCCATCTGGTGGACTTCATAATCGCGCGTCGCCGCCACCGAGAGGATGGAGAGAATGGAGGCGAACTTTGCCACCGGCGCAAAGGTTTTGTGGTAGTGTTCTCCTTTTCGCTGGGCGTACCCCTTCGTGACCAGCCGTGCCTTGTACCGCTCCACCTTCCCCTCCTTGGTGAGCTTCTTCTTGAAGATCCACTTGGAGCTAATGATTTTTGCACCCTCCAGCCTATCAATCAGCTGCCAAGTACCGTTCTCTTCGTGGGAGGTGAGCTCAGATTTTAAGGCTCCCTCCCACTCAGCCCCATCCTTCTGCTACAACGCCTCCTTGACAATCTCGGGCTCCTGTTGCGCAAAGAATGCTCGAGCAAACCCAGCCCAGGTACCCTGCGCAACATCGTACCGTTTTGCCATCCTCCTTGCGCGTCCGCTTCTCCCGGGCTGCTGCTGTTGAGGCTGCTGCTACTACTGCTACCCTCTCGCGGTGCCACTCGTACCGCTAGCCTGCTCCCCCTCTCTCTCCGAGACCGTGGAGATGCACGCTCACTCCCCGCCTCCTCGTTCAGCTCCACTGTTGTTGGTGCTTTGGACTCATCTTCCGACGCGGCTGAATGCAAATCAGACGCTCCAACATCGCCCGGATGGTCCTCGCCAGCTGGAGCCGATGGGACGTCACCCTCTTTTGCATCCTCCGGCGTCTCCCCCTCGAGGAGTGGCAGCCACTCCCCCCGCTTGGAGAGACCCGCGTCCTTGTCCGTCCAATGACTCTCCTCGTCAAACGTGATGTCGTGACTCTTCACGATCTGCTGCCTCCGCGGGTCAAAGAGCCGGTACGTCTTGCTCCTGCTCTCGTACCCAACGAAGATGCACCGGCGAGTCCGCAGGTCCAGCTTGCCCCGCCCCTCCTGTACCTACACAACAGCAGATGAAACACAACCAAACGTGTGGAGATGAGCCACAGTTGGCTTCCTCCTGCTCCACACTTCTTGTGGCGTCTTCCACACCTTGGACTCCGCGTCCTTTAGCGGCTTCGTCGGCGTCAGGTTCATGATGTATGCCGCTGTCCGTGCCGCCTCGCCCTAGTACCGCTGCGCGAGGTCGGCATCGCTCAACATAGACCGGACCATGTTGAGGATGGTGCGGTTCGCCCTCTCGACGACGCCGTTCTGGTGCGGAGAGTGTGGAGTAGTTTTCTGCCACGCGATCCCCTTGCTCTTCATCCAAGTCGAGCAGCCCTCGTACTCGCCACTGTTGTCCCTCCGGAACGCCTTCACCTTCAACTCCGTTTGACGCTCCACAGCTGCCACGAATTCCTGCATGCACGACAAGACATCGCTCTTCCTCTTGATGATGTAGAGGTAGAGCTTGCGGCTGTGGTCGTCAATGAAGGTAACGAAGTAGCGCGCACCACCAATGGAGGGCTCAAACGGTCCACACACATCCGTGTGCACCACCTCCAACTTCGCCAATGCACGCGTCCCTTTGCCATCAAACGGCTGCAATGTCGCCTTGCCGACCATGCACGGCTCGCACACGGCATTCTTGGCTGCGTTGAGGCTCTTGACCTCAAGACCCCGCACCACTTCCTTCTTTGCCATGTCCCTCACAGTTGAGGGAGCGATGTGACATAGATTGCGGTGCCATAGGTCCAAGTTTCCTTCATCCTTTGTCACGAGGTTGACGGCGTTAGTCCTGGCCGTATCGGCAAGAACTTTGGTACGAAGAAGGTACAAGTCCTCCTCCCTCTTGCCACGCGCAATCACCTTGCCATCCCCCTCCTTCCGGATGATAGCCTCTTGTCCCTTGTCGGTAAGGCAGCTCACGGATAGCAAATTTGCCCCAACGTTGGGCATGTTGAGCACGTCATAGATGGTGCACGGAATGACTTTCCCCTTCACCACCGACTCAATGCAAACATTGCCTTCTCCCGCGTCCAGCTCCGTTTTTCCATTGGCCACTGTCATGCGCCGCTCCGTGGTGCCGTAGGTGACGAACGCCACCCGGTTGCATTGTGTGTGGCGCCCTGATCCGGAGTCGATCACCGTGACTTCCGGATCTGTCAAGTTGGTAGACTCCCTGGCCATCCTGGCTTGGGTGTCCTTCCTGCCCTTCCCGGGCTGGTCCGACTTCTTGTTGGGGCACTTGCGTGCATAGTGGCCCTGTTTGCCACAGTTGTAGCACTCCCCTTTGTTTTCACCTTTCTTGGTGCCCTGCTTGGCACCCCTCCCCTTCTTGGCTCCCCCTCCACCTTGAAGGCGGACGGTATAGGCAAAACTTGATGTTGCCCCACTCTCTCTTCCACCATGCCGCATCCATTCATTGCAGAAGTACCCAGCCACCTTCGGGTACTTTAGCTCATCGGCGGACCAGCCGCCTATGACAGTGATTATGGGACTCAAACTGTCCAGCGAGGCCAGGAGGAGGATCATGGCTTGCAGCTGAGGGTCGACCTTCCATCCGATGGCTCTAGTGGGTGTGGAGGCACCCTCAAGGATGCCTAGCTCTCACTGAAGCACATTACCAGTGTTTGGGTAGCCAATGGACACCAATGGTGAAGAGTGTGGAGCACAAGGATCACGAGCAAGAGTGGGCAGAACACGTCGCATTCAGTGTTCTAAATCAAAACACGCTTTTGTTACTTAGCATAGTGAAATTACATCCGATCCTTATGGCCTATGATCTAAGATTTCCAATGCATCCAAGCATGCTCAAAACGAGGTAGTAGAGCTGCTGCTACGACCGTCAAAGTAACCCTTGGTGGAGCCACCCACCTGGTCTTACACTCTAGGCAACGGGAGGCGCTTCGACGATGACCCGTAGAAGCGCCTTTCCTCGCCCAAAAGTCAAGGAGAAGTTCATCCTGGTCAAGGACGTCCTTATGGTTACCTCATTCATGCCCCTGGTGCATTTGGAGGCCATTAGGACTGAACTCGGATCCCTGGCGGTGGAATATCCCGTCACCCATGGCGGGTACCAGATTCCACACACCCAACACCCGAATTTCGGGCTAGGCTAACTTTCTGAATACTCACTCAAATGGAGCGATTCAAAGCTCGATCCTGCATGGAAAAAATCAAAGGAATCAACATCTAAAGTCAGATTAGGTGTTCCACAACTCCTCAGTGGTCAAACAAGGGGAAACGATCAACAACACTCATGGTAAGAGGCACACTATATCAACATACACATACATATACACGTACACATACACATAAACGTACACATACACATCAAGTACATGTACATGTAAACATACAAATACACATACACACACTCACAAACGTACACATAAATGTACACATTCACATGCACATGTAAACACATACACATACACGTACACATACACTCACACATACACATACATATACACACACACATATACATACACATACACATATACATACACGTACACATGCACATACACATACACATAAACATACATATACATACACATACACAATTATATTCACAAACACATATACATAGACATACACATACACATACATATACACATACACATACACATACACATGCACAAACACATACACATACACATCCACAGACACATACACATATACGTCCACATACACATACACATACACATACACATACGCTGAAATATACACATACACATACACATACACATACACGTGCACATATACATATACATACACATACTCATACACATACATATATACATACACATACACATCCATTTACACATACACAACCATATACGCATACACATACACGTACACATACACATACATATACACAGACACATCGCATACACATGCACATACACAAAAATGTACACATACACATACACATACACATACAAAAACACATACACATACACATCCACATCCACATGCAATTACACATACACATACACATACACACACATACACATACACATACACATACACAAACACATACACATAAACATACACATACACATATACATACATATACACGTACATGTACATGTAAACATACACATGCACATACACATACACATAGATGTACACATAAATATACACATGCACATGCACATACACACACATACACATACACATACACACACACAAACACATACACATACACGTACACATACACATACACATACACATACACGTACACAAACACATACACATACACATACACATATAAATACACATACACATAGACATACACAAAAACATACACATACACATACACGTACACATGTACATACACAAACACATACACAAATACATACACAAACACATACACATACACATTCACATGCACAAACACATACACATAGACATTCACATATACATACACATACACAAACACATACAGAAACACAAACACATACAAATACACTTACACATAGACATAAACATGCACATACACATACACATGCACATACACATATACATACACATACACATACACATACACATACACATACTCATACACATACACATACACATATACATACACATACACATACACATACACA
>SZWC01001898.1:43565-56824 GCA_023375785.1 Penium margaritaceum
CACATACACATACACATACACATACACATACACATATACATACACATACACATACACATACACATACGCATACACATACATATACACATACACATACACATACACATTCACATAAACATACACATACACATACACATACACATACACATACACATACACATACACATACACATACACATACACATACACGTGCACATAAACATACACATACACATCCACATACACATGCACAAACATATACACATACAAATACACTTACATAAACACATACACATACACAAACACATACACATACACATACACATATACAATGGCATGAACATACACATATACATAGATATACACATACCTATACACATACGAATATGGACACACATACACATGCACATACATATACACATACACATTCACATACACATACACATACACATACACATACACATGCACATGCACATACATATACTCATACACATACACAAACACATACATGTACACATACACATACACAAACACTTACACATACACATACACATACACATACATGTACACGTACACATACACATACACATACATACTCACATACACATACACATGCACATACACATACACATACACATACACAAACACAAACACATACACATACACATACACATACACATACACATACACATGCACATATACATGAACATTCACGTATACATACACATACACATAGACATACACATGTACATACACATGCACATACAAATCCACAAACAAATACACATATACATACACATACACATACACATGCACATACACATACACATGCACATACACATACACATTCATGTACACATACACATACACATACACATACACATACACAATTATATTCACACATATACAATTATATTCACAAACACATATACATACACATACACATACATATACACATACACATAAACATACACAAGTACAAACACATACACATACACATACACATACACAGACACATACACATACACACACACATACACATACACATACACTGAAACATACACATACACATACACATATATGTGCACATATAAATATACATACACATACTCATACACATACATATGTACATACGCATACACATACACATACACATACACAACCATATACGCATACACATACACGTACACATACACATACATATACACACATACATACACATACACATGCACATACACATAAATATACACATACACATACACATACACATACACATACACATACGAAAACACATACTCATACACATCCACATCCACATGCAATTACACATACACACACATACACATACACAAACACATACACATCAACATACACATACACATATACATACATATACACGTACATGTACATGTAAACATACACATGCACATACACATACACATACACGTACACATAAATATACACATGCACATGCATATACACACACGTACACATACACATACACACACAAACACATACACAGACACGTACACATACACATACACATACACGTACACGTACACAAACACATACACATACACATACACATATACGTACACATACACATACATATACACATATACAGACACATACACATACACATACACATACACATGTACATACACATGCACATACACATACACAAATACATACGCAAACACGTACACGTAAACATACACATGCACATACACATACACATACACATTCACAGATACATACACATACACATACACATACACAAACACATACAGAAACACAAACACATACAAATACAATTACACATAGACATAAACATGCACATACACATACACATGCACATACACATATACATACACATACACATACACATACACATACGAATATACATACATATAAACATACACATACACATACCCATATACATACACATACACATACAGATACAAATACACATACACATGAACATACATAATCACATACACATGCACATACACATACATATAGGCATACATGTACATGTACACATACACATACACATACCCAGAACAATACAGATACACATCCACCTCCACATACAAATACACATACACATACACAACCACATACACATATACATACACATACGCATACACATACACATACACATACATATACACATACACATACACATACTCGTACACAAACATGTAAACATATACATACACATACACACACACATGAACGTAAACATGAATATACACATTCAGATGCACAAGCAAACACATACACATACACAAACACATACACACACACATACACATAGACATACATATACACATACACATGCACATGCACACAAACATACACATACACATACATGTACACATACATATACACTTACACTTACACAATTATATACACAAACACAAACACATACACATACACATACACATATACAGGCACATACACATACACATACACATACACATACAAATACACATACACATACACAGACACATACACATACACATACACATACACATGTCCACGTCCACATACACATACACATACACATACATATGTACATCTACATACACAAACACATACACTTTCACAATCATATACACATACACATACACATACATTTATGCATACACATACACATACACATACAGGATCACGTACACATACACATACATATACACATGCACACACACATACACATACACATGCACATACACATACATATACACATACACATACACATACACATACACATACCTATACACATACACATACACATACATGTACACATATACATACACATAACATACACATACACATACACATACTCAAACACATACACATACACACACACACATCCACGTCCACATACACATACACATACACATACATATATACATACACATACATATACACATACATGTACATGTAAACATAAACATACACACACTCATAAACAAACGAATAAGTATACACATTCACATGCACATAAAAACACATACACATATACATATGCGTACACATAAACATACACAAACACAAACACATACAGATACACATACACATACACATACACATACACATACACATACACATACACATACACATACACATGTACATACACATACAGATACACATACACATACACATGCACATACACATACACATACACTTACACATACAATTACACATATATGTACACAAAGACATAAAAATACACATACACATACACATACACATGCACATGTACATATGCATACACATATACATACACATACACAAACACATACACATGCATGTACAAATACACATACACATACACAGACATACACATACACTAACACAAACACATACACATACACATACTCATACACATACACAAACACATTCACATAAACATATTCATACACATACACATACACATTCACATAGCATACACATACACGTACACATACACATACACATACATGTACACATACACATAGACATACATATACACATACAAATACACATACACACAGACTCATAGATATACACACAAATATACACATTCACATACACAAATACACACATAAACATAAACATACACATACACATGCATATACACATACATATACACAAACACATAGCCATACACATACAAAAAAACATACACATACACATGCTCATATACATACACATACACATACACATACACCTACACATACATGTACACATACACGTACGCATACACATACACATACACAAACTCATACACATACACAAACACATTCACATACACATACACATAAAAATACACATACAAATACATATACACTTATACATACACATACACATACACATACACAAGTACATATACATACACATACACATACACATACACATACACATGCATATACACATCCACAGACACATACACATACACATAAACATAAGCATACACATACACATAAACATACACATACACATACACAAACACATACACATACAAATATACATACACATACACCTACATGTACACATACACATAAAGATCCAAATACCCATACACACGCACATACATATACACATACACATGCACATAAACATACAAATGCACATACACATAAACATGCGCATACACGTACATGTACACACACACATACACATACATATACACATACACATATACATACACATACACATAAACATACAAATGCACATACACATAAACATACGCATACACATACACATACACACACACACATGCCCACACATATACACATACACATACACAAACACATACACGTACACATACACATACACATGCACAATAACATACACATACACATCCATATCCACATGCACATACACATACACATACACATCCACATGCACATACACATGCACAAATACATACACATACACACACATATAGATACACATACACATACATATACATGTAGATGTAAAGTAAACATACATATACACATACACATACACATAGACATGCACATAAACATACACATTCACATGCACATACACACGCGTACACTTACACATGCACATACACATACACACACACATATACATACACGTACACAGACACATACACATAAACATACACATCTACATACACGTACACATACACGTGCACATAAACATACACGTACACATACACATACACATATATATACGCAAACACATACACATACACATACACAAACACATACACATACACATACACATACATATACACATACACATACACATACACACACATACACATAAACATACATATACACATACACATACACATATACATCAACATACACATACACATACACATACACAGATACATACACATACACATACACATACACATACACATACAGATACAAGTACACATACACATGCACAATCATATACACATACACATACACATACACATACACATATACATACACATAAACATACACATACACATACATATACGCATAAAAATACACATACATGTACTCATACACATACATATACATAGACAGAGAAACAAACATATACACATACACATATACATACATATACACATATACATAGACATACACATACAAATACACATACACATACCCATACAAGTACACATGTACATGCCATACACCTACGAATACAAATACACATACACATACACATACCCAAAAACATACACATACACATACACATCAACATCCACATACAAGTACACATACACATACACATACACGTATACATACACATACAGATATATATACACATACACATACACATACACACACACATACAGATGTATATACACATACACATACGCATACACATATACGTTCACATACACATGCACATACACATACACATACACAAACATGTACTCATACACATACACATACACATACACATACACATACACAATTATATGCATAAACACATACACATACACAAACACATACACAAACACATGCACATACACATACACATCAACATACACATACACATACACATACACATACAAATACAAATACACATACACATAAACATACACATACACATAAACATACACATACACGTGCACATATACATACACATACACATACTCTTACACATACACATACACTTACACTTACACTTACACTAACACATACACATACACATACACATACATATATGCATACACCTGCACATACACATACACCTACACGTACACATACACATACACATACACATACACGGACACATACACATACACATGCACATACACATTTATTTACACAAACACATACACATACACATACACATACACATACCTTTACACATACACATATTCATACACATTTACATACACGTACACGTATACATACATATACATATACACAAACACAAACACATCCACATACACAAACACATACACATGCACATACCCAAACACATACACATACACATACACATCGACGTCAACATACACATACACATACACATAGGCATACATATACACATACACATATACATACACATACAAATACACAAACACAAACAAAAACACATACACATACACATATACACATACACGTACATGTAAACATACACATACACATACACATACACACACTCAGAAACATACACATCAATATATAAATTCACATGCCCAAATAAACACATACACATACACGTACACATAAACATACACATACACATACACATACAGATACACAAACACATACACAAACACAAACACATACACATATACATATACATACACATAGACAAACACATACACATGCACATACACGTACACATACACATAAACATGGAAATACACCTACACATACACTTACACAAACACATACACATACTCAAACACATACACAGAACATACTCACACATACACATAAACATACACATACACATACACGTACACATTCACATAAACATACACATACACATACACATACACATACACATACACATACGCATACACATACACGTACACATACACATACACATACATGTACACATACACATACACATACAAAAACACCAACACATACACATATACATACACATACACATATACATACATATACACGTACATGTACATGTACAGGTAAACATACACATGCACATACACATACACATACACATAGACGTACACAAAAACATACACATGCACATGCACATACACACACGTACACATACACATACACATACACATACACGTATACACACACATACACATACACATACAAATACACATACACATACACATACACGTACACATACACATACACATACACATAGAAATATCCGTACACATACACATACATATACACATAAACATGCACATACACATACACATATACATACACAGACACATACACATACAAAAATACATACACATACACATACACATACACATGCACATACACATACAAATACATATTCACATATACATACACATGCACATATACAAACACATACAGAAACACAAACATCTACAAATACACTTACACAGACACAAACATTCACATACACATACACATGCACAGACGCATATACATACACATACACATACACATACACATACAAATACACATACCAATATACATACACATACACATACATATACAAATACACATACACATGCACATACACATACACATACGTATAGGCATACACATACACGTACATGTACACATACACATACACATACCCATAAAAATACACATGCACATGCACCACCACATACAAATACACATACACATACACATACACAATCACATACACATACACATACAAGTATACATACACATACACATACATATACACATACACATACACATGCATGTACGCGCACATGTAAACATACACAAACACATACACACACACTGAATGTAAACATAAATATACATATTCACATGCACGTGCAAACACATACACATACACAAACACATACACACACACACATACATATACACATACACATACACATGTACATATACATACACATGCACATACACATACACATATATGTACATATAGACATACACTTACACTTACACAATTATGTACACAAACACATACACATACACATACACATACACATACACAGATACATACACATACACATACACATACACATACAGTTCCACATAACATACACATACACATACTCATACACATACATATGTACATACAAATACACAAACACATACACTTACACAATCACATACACATGCACATACACATACACATACATATACGCAGACACATACACATACACGTACACGCACACGTACACATACACATACATATACACATGCACAGACATATACACATACACATACACATGCACATACACATACATATACACATATACATACACATACACATACCTATACACATACACATATACATACACATACACATACATGTACGCAAATACATACATATACACATACACATACACATGCACATACATATAGATATACACATATACATACACATACGCATACCTATACACATACACAAATACATACAAATACACATACATGTACACGTATACATACATATACACATACACATACACATACACAATCCCAAACACATACACATACATGTACACATACACATACACATGAACATACACATACATATACACATATACATAAACATACACATACCTATACAAATACACATATACATACACATACACATACATGTACGCGTATACATACATATACACATACACATACACATGCACATACACATAGATTTACACATATACATACACATACACATAACTATACACATACAAATATACATACACATACACATGCATGCACACGTATACATACATATACACATACACGTACACATACACATACACATACCCAAACACATACACATACACATGCACGTACACATACATATACACATATACATACACATACACATACCTATACACATACACATATACATATACATACACATACATGTACATGTACACATACATATACACATACACATACACATACACATACACATACCCAAACACATACACATACACATACACATCCACTTCCACATACACATACACATACACATGCACATACACATACACATATACATATACATACACAAACATATACACATACACATACATGTACATGTAGACATAAACATACACACACTCATAAACATACACATAAATATACACATTCACATGCACATACAAACATATAAACATACACATACACTTACACATAAACATACACATACAGAGACACATACAGATACACATACATACACATACACATACACATACACAAACACAAACACATACACATACACATACACATACACATACACATGTACATACACATACACATACACATACACATAAACATACACATACACATACACATACACATACATGAACACATACACGTACATATACACATACACATACACAAACACATACACATACACATAAACACATACATATACATACATATACATTTACACATACACATACACATACACAGGTACATATACATAAACATACACATACAGGGACACATGCACATACCCATACACCTAGACATACACATACACATAAACATACACATACACATACACATACACATACACATATACATGCACATACACATACACATACACAAACACATACAGATACACATACCATACACATACACATACACATACACCTACACATACACATACATACACATACACATACACATATAGATAGAGATCCAAATACTCATACACATGCACATGCATAGACACATACACATACACATAGACATACACATGCACATACACATAAGCATACGCATACACGTACATGCACACACAAACATACACATACATGTACACATACACATACACATACACATGCCCATACATATACACATACACATACACATACACATGTACATACACATACACATACACGTACACTTACACTTACACATACACATACACACACACACATACACAATCAAATTCACATGCGCATCCACATCCACATGCACATACACATACATATACACATACACATGCACATATACATACACATACACATACACATACACACATATACATACACATACAAATACATATACACGTAGATGTTAAGTAAACATACACATACACATACTCATACACATAGACATACACATAAACATACACATTCACATGCACATACACACACGTACACTTACGCATACACATACACATACACACACACACACACATACACATACACATACACATACACATACACATACACATACACATACACATATACGTACACGTACACATACACATACACATACACATGTACATACACATACACATACACACACACACACACACACCTACACACATATACATACACATACAAATACATATACACGTAGATGTTAAGTAAACATACACATACACATACTCATACACATAGACATACACATAAACATACACATTCACATGCACATACACACACGTACACTTACGCATACACATACACATACACACACACACACACATACACATACACATACACATACACATACACATACACATACACATACACATATACGTACACGTACACATACACGTACACATAAACATACACGTACACATACACATGCACATCTGTATACAGAAACACATACACATACACATACACATACAAATACACATACACATACACAAACACATACACAAACACAAACACATACACATATACATACACAAACACATACCGATACACAAACACATACACATACAGATACAAATACACATACACATGCACAGACATATACACATACACATACACATACACATATACATACACATACACATATACATACATACATGCATGAAAATTCACGTACATGTACTCATACACATACATATACACAGACACAGACACAAACACATACACATACACATACCCAAAAACATAAACATACACATACACATCCACATCCACATAAAAATACATATACACTTACATATACACATACACATATACGTAAACATACAAATTCACATACATATACACACACATACAGGTACACATACACAAACAGGCACACGTACATGTAAACATACACATACGCATACACACACTCATAAACGAACACATAAATATAAACATTCACATGCACATGCAAACACATACACATACACATACACACAAACATATAGATACATATACAAATACACATACACATACACATATATGTTCTCATACACATGAACATACATATACACATACACATACACATACACATACATGTACAGATCCACATACACATACACATACACATACACAATTATATACACAAACACATACACATACACAGACACATACACAAACACAGACACATACACACCCACATACACATACACATACACATACACATACAAATACACATACATATGAACATACACATACACATACACATACACATACACGTGCACATATACATACACATACACATATTCTTACACATACATATCCACATAGACATACACATACACATACACATACACATACACTTACACTTACACACACACATACACACACACACACACATACACATACATATACGCATACACATACACATACACGTACACGTACACATACACATACATATACACATACACGGACACATACATATACACATGCACATACACATACATATACACATACACATACACATACCTATACACATACACATATACATACACATACACATACACGTACACGTACACATACATATAGACATACACATACACAAACACATCCACATACACATACACATACACATACACATACACATACACATACACATACACATACATATACACATACACATACGCAAACACATACACATACACATCCACGTACACATACACACACACATAGGCATACACATACACATACACATACAAATACACAAATACATACACATACACATGGACATACACGTACTTGTAAACATACTCATACACATACACACACTCATAAACATACACATAAATATATACATTCAAATGCACAAAGAAACACATTCACATACACATACACGTACACCTAAACATACACATACACATACACATACACATACACATACACATACAGATACACATACACATACACATACACATGCACACACATACACATACATATACAGGTGCATGTACACATACACATACACATAGACACATATATACACAAAAGAATACACATTCACAAGCACATACACATACACATACACATACACATGCACATATACATACACATACAAATATACATACACATAGACGTACACATACACATGCACATACACATACACATACACATAGAGATAAACATACACATACACTTACTCAAACACATACACATACACATACTCATACACAAACACATACACATACACACACATTCACATAAACATACACATACACATACACATTCACACTAACATACACATACACATACGCATACACATACACGTATACATACACGTACACATACATATACACATACACATACACATACACATACACATACACATACACATTCACATACACAAAGACTCATAGACATACACATACAAATACACATAGACGTACACATACATATACACATACACATACACATGCACATACATATACACATACACATACACGTACACATGCACATACACAAACACATACACATACACATACAAATTCACATACACATACACATACAAATCAACATATATATACACATACATACACAATTACACATTCACATACACATACACATACACATGTACATATACAAACACATACACATACACCTACACATATACATACACATAAACAGCCACATACACATACTGATAGAGCTCCAAATACACATACACATGCACATACATATACACATACACATACACATACACATACACGTCCATGTACACGTACACATACACATACTTATACACATACACAAACACATACCCATACACATACACATACACATACACATACACATGCACATGTACATACACATACACAGACACGTACATGTACACATACACATACACATACACATACACATACACATACACATACACATACACATACACATACACAAACACATACATATACACATACACATACACGTACACAAACACATACACATGCACATCCACATCCACATGCACATACACATACACATACACATACACATACACATACGCAAACACGTCCATGTACACGTACACATACATATACACATACAAATATACATACCCATACACATACACATACACATGTACATACACATGTACATAGACATACACAGACACGTACACATACACGTACACATACACATACACATACACAAACACGTACACATACACATCCACATCAACATGCACATACACATACACATACACATACACATACACATACACATATACATACACATACACATACACATACACATACAAATATACATATAGATACACATACACATGCACATATACATACACATACACATACACATACACATACACAAACACGTACACATAGACATCCACATCAACATGCACATACACATACACATACACATACACATACACATACACATACACATACTCATACACATACACATACACATATACATACACATACACATACACATACACATACACATACATATACAC